>WNWK01005453.1:0-120695 GCA_009830355.1 Cherax destructor
TTGTGTGTGATGTGGAAGTCTAACAAAAGGCTTGGGTCACAAAGGACATTTTCTTAGATTGGTTCAATGAAGTGTTTGGCCCCAGTGTGAAGAAATATCTATTGGACAATAATTTGCCACTTAAGTGCCTCCTGATAATGGACAATGCTCCTTGTCATCCTCCAAACTTGGTAGAAAATTGTGGAGGAGTTTAAATTCATCAAAGTGAAGTTCTTGCCCCTAATACCACTCTCTCCTCCAGCCCATGGACCAGCAGGTCATTTCCAACTTTAAAAACTCTATACCAAAGCAATGTTTCAAAAGTGCTTTGATGTGACCACAGACATGAACATAACCCTAAGAGAATTTTGGAAAACATTTCCATATGCTGCATTGTGTACACCTTATAGGTAAGGCTTGGGAGGGAGTGACTACCAGGACTTTGAACTCTGCCTGAGAAAATTGTGGCCAGACTGTGTCCTAGAGAGGGATTTTGAAGGTTTTGGGGCTGAGCCTCAGAACCCGGGAGCCTGAGCCTGAGCCTGTTTTGGAAGAAATTGTGGAATTGGGCAAGTCTTTGGGGTTAGAGGTGAGTGGTGAGGGATGTGGAACAGTTGGTGGAGGAGCACAAGGAAGAGCTAACCACTGAAGATCTGCAAGAGCTTCAACAGCAACTGGAACAAGAGAGCAGAGGTCAGGACAATGGTTCAGAGGAGGAGGAGGAGGTGGAACAAAAATGGAAGAATGTGCCTTCTTCAAGGATTAAGGACATTTGTGGAATGTGGAGCAAGGTGCAAGCATTTATGGATGAATATCACCCTAACCATGCTGTTGCAGGCCGTGCTGGCAACCTGTACAATGACACTGTGGTGTCCCACTTCAGGGATGTTTTAAAGAATCGCCAGACACAGAGCTCCCTGGACAAATTTGTTGTTAGAAGAGGTCCAGTGACTCTCAAGCTGGTCCTAGTGGCATTCAAAGAAAAGGCCAGTAACCCCAGAAAAGGACTTGGTACCTGCAGTGTTAATGGAAGGGATTCCCTTCCAAACACTAGCATACTACTCCACCTTCTCCCTCCTCACGTCCTCCACACATCAACAACTCTTCAATAAATGTAAGTGACATGTTATTGTACAATATTTGCATGTGTATTTATGTATTCTTTATTAAATTATTTATTATTTAATGTCCAAAAGTTCTAAAAAATATTTTATTTAACTACTTTTGGAAGTCTTGGACGATTAAATTTATTTCCATTATTTCTTATGGGGAAAATTGATTCGTGTTATGATTGTTTCGTCTTAAGAAATGCCCTCTCTGACGGATTAAAATCGTAAGTCGAGGTACCACTGTATTTTTATGAGTAAGGAAAAAACTGATGCTAAGATTTCAAAAGAGTTGTTATAGGTAGGCAGACTGGAAAGATTTAATAATTATAAAGGAGAATGATATAGTGAAATGTGTTGGTGTTAGGTGCTATATAATCAACTTATAACTGTTAGTGAAACTTTAAGTGTGTGTTAGTATAATGAGGAATAAAAGTGGTAAATCATGACCAGAATAATTCACAAATAACCTATACTGAGAGACAGTTTCCATGAAGTTTTGGTCTGTCCTAGACCATTATCAGTTGTAACTAGTAATAGTCAAAAATAGATCAAAACATGAAAGTGTAGGTTATTTGTGAAAAATTTATTATTATACAGGTAGTTGATGTGAATTTTAGAGAAGTGACTGTAAAATGCTAATAGTGGAGAGTTGGAAGTGAGGAAACTAGATTAGTATACTTGGAGGTTTTTTTGGGGGTCAGCGCCTCCACGGCCTTGTCCATGGCCAGGCCTAGTGGTGATAAGTCAGTAAAAAACACAAAATAAATTATTTAGATGGAAAGGTAATGTGAAGAAATGGATTCTGAAGAGTTATTAGTACTGTGTCTGAGTAAAATGAATGAACCATTTACAGAGAAATGCTGAAAGGAATATAAAACAGATTTTTCTACAAAATGAGATGAAGACAACTTTGATGGAAGATGTTGCAGTGAATACCTGGAGTATACCTGGAGGGTGTTCCTGGGGTCAATACCCCTGCGACCCGGTCACGATGGATCAGGGCCTGATCAACCAGGCCAAGAACAATTGATGCATCATTGCTAGCAAGGCAAACGGATAACAAAAAAAATGCTTGAAAGCTACAGTATTATTTGCATGTAGAAAACAAACTTTAAGAAATGATAAATAATTTTTTAATTCTCATTATTTTTTCCTGCAAGAATTATGGTATGAGACATTATTATTTACCAGAGTTAAGATGTGGAGTTCACCCATGCCTTTAATATAATAATAATAATAATAATAATAATCAGTATTTCTACAAGTACATGTACAAGGTATACAGGCCTAGCTGACATCAATGACATACTACTATATAAAAAGCCCCTTGTTATGCAGAACATTTTTGGTAAATTTTATCAATTTTGTCTCAGGATGTGACCCACACCAGTCAACTAACATCCAGGTATCCATTTTACTGATGGGTGAACAGGGACAGCAGGTGTCTTAGGGAAAAAAGTCCTAATGTTTTCCCACCGTACCAGGGGATCGATTCCCAGACCTCTGTGTGTAAGCTGAGTGCACTAGTGATTGAGATTTGTATCAGTTTTCATTAGGTTTTCTGCTTCAGAGTGTTATTACCTGCCCTATTTTGCTTATATTATGGGTTTGGGATTGTCAGTATCTGCATGCCTCTGCAAGACTGATATTGTGAATGATGAAAGTATTTCTCTTTGGGTCACCCTGCCTCAGTGGAAGATGGCCAGCGTGTTAAAAAATATAATATTATATCAGTTTTTCTTCCTAGTTGCTGTAATCTTAAAAATACTTCTTTATTTGCAGTAATGCAGAAAGTGTCAGAGATGTTCAGTTCAACCCCCATCACAGTGTGAATTTCTGTGCAGTATCTGAGAATGGAAATGTTCAGTTGTGGGACATGAGAAGATCTGACCGTGTGGAGAAGCAGTTCACTGCTCATGGAGGTCCTATTTTTGCCCTTGACTGGCATCCTGAAGTTAAAACTTGGATTGCCACTGCTGGGAGGGATAAAACTATTAAGGTAATGCATTGTTTAGTGACAAAAGGAGAGTGCAGTAAATGCTGGCCAGTGGCACAAACAAATCAAAACAGAGAAAATATAACAGACTATGAGTAGAGTTTTGAATACAGTGGTACCTTGACATCGAGCGCTCCCAACTCGAACAGTTATGTAAGTGTATTTTTGTAGGTGCTTTTGTAAGTGTATTTTGGGGGTCTGAAATGGATTAACCTAATTTTCATTATTTCTTATGGGAAAAAATTCCTTCGGTATCGGCACTTGAATAGCCGACTGGAACAAATTTTCCTCGTAAGTAGAGGTACCACTGTACTTTGATTTTGCTAAAAGTGGGCCTAAGTTTTTAGGCAAAATATAGAGTACTCTTTCTATTTTCTGCTTTATATTCTTCACAGGGTTTGGTTGGGCCATCATTTAACAAGTAAATAGTCAGCTTAAAAAGCTAACTGAATTTATTTGACTTAAGAATTTTGAGGGCATAGGAGGTTTTTGTATGTGAGGGGCTTGGACATCCAACAAGAATGTGTGAGCATGTTAGATACGAGCGAGTGGAGGCAAATGTTTTTTTTATAACGACATGCTGTTGGAGTATGAACAAGGTAGTATTTATGAGGGGATTCAGGGAAAGTTGTTAACTGGACTTGAGTCCTGGAGATGATAGGTACAGTGCCTGCACTTTGAAGGAAGGGTGGGGATATTTGCAGTTTGGAGGGCATCTGAGCTGTAAGGTCACCATTCCTCTGACAAGACATTGATGGAGTGAATGAAAGTGAAAGTGTTTCTTCATTTTTTGGGTCACCATGCCTTAGTGAGAGACAGCCAGTGTTAAAAAATATACAGTGGACCCCCGAGTTTCGGTCACCTCGGAAATCGTACAATTATGTAAGTATAATATTGTAAGTGCTTTTGTAAGTGTATTTTTGGGGTCTGAAATGGACTAACCTACTTGACATTATTCCTTAAGGGAGTAAATTCGTTCGGTAATGGCACTTGAGCAGCCTTCTGGAATGAATTTTGACCGAAACTCGGGGGTCCACTGTATATAAATATATAAGTGACCCTCGTTTATTCTGTTTATGCATTTCAGTCAGGATGATAATTACACTTAACACAATCAGGCAGGGCATTAACACTTAATTTTGCATCAAGTCTTAATACGTTTTGTGAACTGTAAGAGTCACATATGCAGAATGCATATCTTCTTCTTTCAACAAACCCGCCGTATCCCACCGAGGCAGGGTGACCCAAAAGGAAAAACGAAAGTTTCTCCTTTTACACTTAGTAACATATACAGGAGAAGGAGTTACTAGCCCCTTGCTCCCGGCATTTTAGTTGCCTCTTACGACACACATGGCTTACGGAGGAAGAATTTTGTTCCACTTCCCCATGGAGAGAGGAAATAAGAACAAGAACTAGTAAGAAAATAGAAAAAAACCCAGAGGGGTGTGTATATATATGCTTGTACATGAATGTGTAGTGTGACCTAAGTGTAAGTATAAGTAACAAGACATACCTGAAACCTTGCATATTTATGAGACAGAAAAAAGACACCAGCAATCCTACCATCATGTAAAACAATTACAGGCTTTCGTTTTACACTCACTTGGCAGGACGGTAGTACCTTCCTGGGCGGATGCTTTCTACCAAACTTCTACCTAGGAGAATGCATATCACATGTATGAAATCACTTAAAAATAAGACATTGCATTATAGTGAATTAGCATAAGCTAGGAAACTTCGTATGTTATTGTACAGTACGTAGCCTGTTAGTTTTAAGATACTTTTATTTACTTTTCATGCAAGTACGATAATTGAATTTACAGGTGTGGGATTTAAATGACAATCCAACTGTGTGTAACACCATACAGACAATTGCTTCAGTTGGCAGAGTCAAGTGGAGACCCAACACCAAATTTCACATTGCAAGGTCAGTAGTATTTTATTGACCACTTACTTTATCCTGAATGATCATGATCAAGGGTGTTTCAGTTATTGAAAATTTTTGGTTAATAAGAATTGCTAAAACTGTTGTACCAGACTAAATAAGGATTTTTTATAATAATATTGCTGTACATATCATACACTGGATTGATAAGATGTGATAGACAGGAGTTTATATGCATAATAACTCTTAATAATACTACAGAGTTGAATGTAGAGCTTGTTCTGTATTCTTTTGTAGCTCTGCATTGTTGTGTGACTGTAGCATCAATGTGTGGGATATACGACGGCCATATATACCACTTGCTGCTTTTAATGAGCATAAGAATCTTACAACAGGTATCTGTTGGCGAGCTGATCCAAACAGCTTATTGTCTGTTGGTAAGGTAGGTGAAATTGTAAATACTATATAAAATAACAGTTTTTCACTGTGTTTCTGTGTTATTTTGATTATTATGTAACTGGGTAAGTCATACAAACAACTCTAGGATTATACGTTACATAAATACCTACACATAGGAGAATGAAGCTTATGATGTCATTTCAATCTCCTATGTGGGTATTTGTGTATTGTTCCAGTCATAGTATTGTACCTTTTTATTCCTTAACTCTAGGATTATTGGTCACTAAAATTTTTTCTTAATATTGCAAAGTGAAATGGCACATTTTTGTAGGACTTTGGGCATGAATATCAATTAAGTGGCTCATAGAACAGATGGGATTTGTATCCATGGTGAGCCAGTTCTAAAACTAGCATGCTAGTGCTCTAACCATTGTACCATACCAACCTAATAATGTTCATCCTACTAGGTATATTTCTATGCCCTCGGAAGGTTTGAACCACATTCTATGAGTTATTGACTATCATGTTAATATGATTTTGAGTCATGATGGAAGCAAATGATGGTGATGGTTTTAAAGACAATTCAAGGAACTGTATAATTCCTACTGGAAGTACACTGAAATTGATGCCAACCTAAGCCTCAAAGCTCTTGCCTGACCAGTGGCGCTGAAAGAAGAGAAGAAAGATACTCGAGGATGTCAGGATTAACTTCCAGGTCGAAACTGTCACTGTCTAGCATTTGGGAAAGAAATAGTTATAACCAAAAGAGAGAGAGAGAGAGAGAGCATGGAGACAGGGAATCCATGCCATGTAAAAGTATAAACTGTGAAGCAGGAAATTGTCTCTGGTCTCATCAGTGTAGACAACGGAATTCACACCCATGATCTGGCAGTCCTTGGCTTACCAACCTCTCATAAAGCAATTTACATTCAGCAATTATGTGGTCTACCTTTTCTCTGGTTTATTATATGTTTAATCTTAAGTTTGACCAAAATGCATTGTATGACTAGGGGCTTTTTCACTTATGATGATTATGTAAGGCTCCATAGGGAAGTGGAACAGAATTCTTCCTCTGTATGCCATGTGTGTCGTAAGAGGCGACTAACATGCCAGGAGCAAGGGGCTAGTAACCCCTTCTCCTGTATACATTACTAAAGTTAAAAAGAGAAACTTTCATTTTTCTTTTTGGGCCACTCTGCTTCAGTGGGATATAGCCAGTTTGTTGAAAGAAGATGATGATTATATAAGTATTGAACCATGGATAATACAGTGGTCCCTCGGTTTTCGTGCATCTCCAAACTCGAACATTTATGTAAGTGTATTTTCGTAAGTGCTGTTGCAAGTCTATTTTTGGGGGTCTGAAATAGACTAACCTACGTGACATTATTTCTTAAGGAAGTAAATTCGTTCGGTAATGGCACTTGAGCAGCATTCTGGAACGAATTTTCGGCGAAAACCGAGGGACCACTGTAGTTTTTACTTGCTTATCCAGTGGACCACAGAGCTGGTAACTCCAGCTTCCATACTGCAGATTCGAACCCCACTCATTACACTGAATTTTTTTATATTCATTCATTACCATCTTAATTTGTACTGAAATCTCTTGAATTTAACATGAATTATTAAATATTCTTTATAGGACTGCACTTTGATCCACCATTCCTTCCAAGATGCCATCAGACCCATGGAAGATGTTAATCCTACTGCTTTAGGCATCAGTATTTACGGTAACATCTCTACTGCTGCCCGCATTAAAGAAGACTCCGAACCCACTGGATCGTTGGCAAAATTATCAGTGTTCAGGTGAATGTTTATATTTGGAAATGCTGAGATATATATATATATTCCAGAGGCATATGTTAGAGACATTCATTTGTGAAATGTTTAATGAATAAGTTTTATGAAATCACTGGGTCACAGGTTGATCAGCAATTTAGCAAATTTAGTGCTTTCTATGAATAGATGAATTATCGACATTTGTGCTCTGAGGAAAAGTAAGCCAACCAGCCTATTACTTTATTGGTACACTACTTATATATTTTTATCATATTCCTTCATTTTTATGTACAGTGGAAAATCTGTTTTATCTATCTGCTTTTTTTTTTTTTTCCAACAAGTCGGCCGTCTCCCACCGAGGCAGGGTGACCCAAAAAGAAAGAAAATCCCCAAAAAGAAAATACTTTCATCATCATTCAACACTTTCACCACACTCATACATAATCACTGTCTTTGCAGAGGTGCTCAAATACGACAGCTGAGACTAGTCCCTCCCAGCTGTGTTGTGTAATTCAGATGGAGTGACAGGTTTTGAAGCTGAGATCTAGCAAATCTAGAATTACCAGCCCAATTACTTAGCTCATTGAGCCACAGAAGGCCACAGGGTTTCTGTGGTGTAGTGGGCTAAGGCACCAGTCTACTAATTCTAGATTTATTGGACCACAAGTTAAAAGCTAATCGCTCCATTTGAAGTGTTGTATTCATTTATTGTTTTTTTTTTTAGCTTGTGTAATTCTACTATTTTAGGTTGCTTGATGCTAATCATTCATGTTCTGGCAGTAATGAGTCAATTCTCATACAGGAAACCAGCGAACTATAACGATCATAATGGACAGGTGTTGTCTTCAGTTCAAATGATTACCTGTAAAGAGGATGGTCCAGTGTCTAGCCACCATCTTGTTCAGTCAGCAAAGCAGTACCTCCTTACTGGTCGATCTCTTCCTGAAATATGTGAACACAATTCTGCAGTAGCTAAAAAACTTAACAGACATCAGGTATGTGATTTCCCATTTGTGATAACCTGTTCATAGTTATTGGAGCAGAGCTATATTTGTGGTGTAAAATTTTTAGTGTTTAGATTTTCTTATATATTTTTTTAAAGTTTCCAGTATTGTATTCCTTGCAAAGATCAGGAGTTAATAATAATAATAATAATAATAATAATTTATTTTGACATGATGCATGGTTGTACAAAGGAATATAATAGTTGGGTGTACATGCTAAAAGCCCCTTTGTATGCAGAGCATATCGGGCAAACTTAAAATTAACTTAAGACTAATAAGGCAATAACAGTTCATATGGTCATTAGATAATTCACAATGAGTACAAGAGAATGGAGTATCCTATTAGGTAATGCGATATGACTTTAATGTCTAGTAGAGCAGTTCAGTATAGAATAATAATAAGAATAATAATATAATACGTATCTTTATTTACTACAAGTACATGTACATGGTATACAGGCCTAGCTGACAACAATGACATACTACTATATAGAAAGCCACTTGTTATGTAGAGCATTTCGGGCAAATTAGGTCAGTGTCCCAGGATGCGACCCACACCAGTCTACTAACACCCAGGTACCCATTTTACTGATGGGTGAACATAGACAACAGGTGTAAAGAAACAGGCCCAATGTTTCTACAATGGCTGGGAACAAGTTAAAGCAATTTACAATATGAAGTATTACAATTTAGTACATTTTTAAATGAGACTGAAACACTTGAAGTTATGAATAAATGGTTGAGCAGTCATCAGCAATATACAATAATGAAATTGAAACACGTTTAAGTTTGAGGTAAATTATCAATTAGTTGAGCAGACTTAAGTTTTTAAAAGATTTTGAGTAGCTTTTGAGTTACTGGTAGGTATTAAATAAAGTGTTTGTCTGGTTAATTTAGGGTGATGAGGCGATTTCTAAGCAGGGCCTTAAATTGATTTGCAGGCAGGGTTTTTTTAGTGTGTTCTGGCAATGAATTCCAGATCTTCGGGCCCTTTACATGCATAGCATTTTTGCATAGGGAGAGATGGACATGTGGGATATCGAAGAGTGATTTGTGTCTTATATTATGGCTGTGTGTTCTGTTATAGTTATCAAGGAGGAGTTTGAGAGGAGGGTTTATATTTGCGTGTAGTGTTCTGTGTGTGTAGTAGGCACTATAATAAGTGTTAGGTGCAATAGGTCATGGTCAGCTATGTCAAATGCTTTTCGTAGGTCTATGAAAAGTCCCAGGGGAATTTCATTTTTTTTGAGTGCCGAATATATTAGTTCAAACATGTGTATAATTGCATCATTGGTACTTTTTTTCGGTCTAAATCCAAACTGACAGGGGTTAAGTATGTTGTGAGATACTAAGTAGGAGTAGACTTGTTTGTGAATTAATTTTTCAAAGATTTTAGATAGTAGGGGCAAATTTGATATAGGCCTATAGTTGTTCAGTTCTGTTGGATCTCCTCCTTTGAGGATCGGGGTGATCCTTGCTGTCTTGAGTATGGATGGGAAGGTGGAGGATTCAATGGATTTGTTAGAGAGTTGCAATAATTGGTGACAACACATGAGAAGCTTTTTTATACATAAGTGGTGGTATGTTGTTTAGGTCTCCTGTCTTGTTCTTTAGTGTTTTGATGAGCAAGATTTCAGTAGGGTTTGTTGGGGCTAGGAATAGAGTATTTGGGTAGTCACCAGTGAGGTAGTCTTTTGGCTTAATGTTTGTGTTTGGGATTTTGCTTGCTAGCTTTGTTCCTATGGTCAAGAAAAAGACATTAAGTTTGTTGGCAGTATCTGTTGGGTGGAGGAGAGGTTCTTCTGGTTTTGTTAAGTTATATGTACCTTCTTTTATACATAAATATTTTTTCACTTAAAAATTACTGCTCATTTTGAATTTAATAATGGTTTACTGAGATGGCTTTCCTGGCTGGCTTGAAGAGAATATTACAAAGCACTGAAGATGATGTATTTCATTTTCATTTGTATTGTTTCTTCAGGTGGCACTATCATGGCAGATGCTACATATGTTGTATATGGGTGTGGGTGGTGGCAGCGACCACTTGCCAGTGCTTCAGGGATCTAGTAGAGATGACCCAGCTATACAACCAGACACCAGTCTGGAAAATGAACAGAGGTAATGAAACAATGCATACAGTACTCCTCTGTGTTCAAGTATTGAGACATACATATAGGGAACAGGATGAAGTTAGAGCCATCTGTGGGCTAGCAATTTCATTTGATCAAACTGACTTGATTTCATTGATATTATGCAGTACAATCATGTTCCAGACTCGAGTCATTCATCTTTTGTCATGATAGTCATTTAGTATTTAAGTAGTGTGAGTTTATTAGGTAGTATCTTGAAGGAAGACCTTCGAATAACAAAAAAAGGCACAATACCGTGACTGGAACAATACACACACAACCTGAAATGTCATCGTAAGCTCCTCTCTTTTTATATGTGCGGGTTGTGTGTGACCTTCGAATGATTGAATGAAATTTTTTATTCTTTTTCCTACCTACAATTTTGTATTTTTATTTCGTTCACAACACAAGAGGGGCCTCATTCGATCAGCTTCAAATTTTTAATGTTGGTGTATGGAAACAAGAGCAAGATTTTCACTTGTGGCCAACCTCCACAATTGTTCAGTCACTGCCATTGCAAAATTCTGAGTGCTAAACATATTTTGAGAATTTTATGTGTATTATTCACAAATAACCCACATATAGGAGAAAAAACTAGTTAATGCTCCAAGTCAGACCAAAGTGTCTTCATAAGTTTCTTTCTCCTATGTGTGGGTTATTTGTTTATTATGCTAGTCACAGTATTTTTATTTTTTTATATGTTTTTTTTTTAAATCGTACCATCAAAAATATATAATTCAAAACCTATGTAATGCCTTGGAAAATAAACGTTTCTTCATATGTATGCAGGTCATCACGTCATTTTTCTGGTGGTGATGCTGGTGGAGACACCTCTGGTGGAGGCTTCAGTGCAGAGGAAGCTGAGACAGAGACTGATGACACTGACAACCATGACCTGAAACTTACTAACATTGCTAGGTAAGCTCCTCTTGACTTGGTCAGTAAATTGTCCTTAATGTCTTTATAAAACTTGTATGAGAGCCTATTTTATTTTGTGTTCCCATTACAGTGACAAGATACAGTACTTCATTTCATTATTATTAGAATATTGGGCTGCTTTTTTTCAAGTTTGAAATGAAATTTCCAGTTAATTTTTGTATTAAGATTAAAGCATCACATATTCTCTAAACAATATATTAAGGATAATTCCTAATTTTGGAAACAGTTAGTTATTTTAGCAGTCAGAGCCAAATAACTATCACCATTTCTTATTTCACATAATAAACAATTCACTGCAGTATTTGCTTTATTAATGAAATTCACTAAAGGACTTTAAACTTCAAATGTGAAGAAATACTTTTATTTTCTCTCTGTATATTTTAAGCAACTAATAATATTTTTTGGATAATTATGATACAACAAACCCTCAGTTTAACCACTTTGCCGTCTATGCCATAGTACATACTACGGGTTTCAGGTCACTATCCGTGCCGTAGTACTACGCCATGCATTCAGTTCACTGTGAGCAGTAAATTTGGGTCTAGATATGAGAGAATGGGTCTTTGTGGTAAGTAATTACCGTATAAAAAAATCCTGCAGCACGCAGTGCATATTGAGGAAAAAAACGACTTTTTTTGGTTTGAAACAGTGACTTTGCGGTGCATTTTCATATGGTTTTTACGGTTGTATTCTCGGTTTCTTGGTCTCAATTTATAGAAGATATATTACAGAAATAAAGAGAATTTTGATTAGTTTCAGGACTGAAAATAGCTTGAAATTGAGCTCAGAGTAGCAGAAATGTTTGATTTTTCCGATGTTTCAGAGTACACAAATTACGTCACTCATCCACTCCGCGACCAGCTGCTTGGTCTAATACTCATTCAGGAATGCACTGACATCATTTATACAATTATTACAATAATGCAGTAGTCTGCATAGCAGTAAATCATCTATTATTTGTGTGAATAAAAATTCAAAATGGACAGTTAACATAATATAGGAGAGGCTTGGAAATGTAACTGATGAACAGAGGAAATGTTTCTTTAGTACCAGGAATGTCTACATTGTTAATTCAGGGCCCTGTTTTAAAAGTGGCAACTTTTGAATTTTGTGTAAAAATGGCCAAATTACCAATTTCTGATCACTTTATTTGGTAGTTGAAATAGGTAAATGGGCAGTTTCTTGTACTCAATAGAATAGAAGGAATAATATGAGTTTGGTAGACTGAAACAATGGAATTAGCTGGAAATATGACTAAGAGTGGGTGAAATCGCTGTTATTGTTAACTTCACGAGAGCTTAATTCCATAAGTTTTTCATCATATTTCGCACTTTTGGTTTCATTACCCTTGGAAAAAGATTCTTGATCATTTAATAAGAAAAATACATTTTTTTGAGAAAACAATGAGAAATAAATATAAATGACTAATGAAATGGATAAATGAACATTTAACATCACTTTTACCTTTATTGAAGACTCTTGTTGGCGTACGGAAGATGGCAAGGAGGGGAGAGGGAGGAGGAGAGGTTATTGTTTGGAAGGATAATCCCCTTCCTTAAGGAATTCAGGTATCAAGGCCCTATCCGGGGTTACTTCCCTTCTTTGTCTTTTACTGACACTAGGACCAGCTTGAGAGTCACTGGACTCCTGTCGCACAAAAAATCTGTCCAGAGAGGTCTGTTTAAGATTTGCCTAAAATGGGACACGGCATTGTCATTGAACATGTTGCAGACACGGCTTGCAACAGCTTTGTTAGGGTGATATTTCTCCACAAAACTTTGCAACTCATTCCACTTTGCACACATGTCCTTAATCACTGAAGAAGGCACATTCTTCCCTCTCTCTTCCTCCTCCTCTGAAGCAATTTCCTCAGCTGCAGTCTGTTGCTGTTCCAGTTGAAGGTCTTGCAGCTCTTCAGTGGTTAGCTCTTCCCTTTGGTCCTCCACCAACTCTTCCACATCCTCGCCACTAACCTCCAACCCCATGGACTTCCCCAATGCCACAATAGATTCTAAAACAGGCAGAGGGTCGGCAGGGTCAGGGTTAGCCCAAACCCTTCAGAATCCCTCTCTTGGACACAATCTGGCCACAATTTTCTTCAAGCAGATTTCAAAGTCCTGGAAGTCACTCCCTCCCAAGCCTTACCTATAAGGCTTATGCAGTTGTAGATATTGAAGTGATTCCTCCAGAACTCTCTTAGGCTCAAATTAGTGTCCGAGGTCACTTCAAAGCACCTTTGAAACACTGCTTTGGTGTAGAGTTTTTTGAAGTTAGAAATGACCTGCTGGTCCATGGGCTGGATGAGAGGAGTGGTGTTAGGAGGCAAGAACTTCACTGTTATAAAACTGAAGTCCCTAGACAATTGGTCTACCAAGTCTGGAGGATGAGCAGGAGCATTGTCCAGTACCAGGAGGCACTTGAGTGGCAATTTCTTTTCCAGGAGGTATTTTTTCACACTGGGGCCAAACACATCATTGATATCCACTCTTTGAAAATTTGCCTTGTGACCCATGCCTTATTATTAGCTTTCCACATCACACACAATTTACTCTTGAAGACATTGTTTTTCTTGAACACTCGGGGATTTTCAGAGTGATACACCAGTAAAGGTTTCACTTTGAAATCTCCACTAGCTTTAGCACAGAACAAAAGAGTAAGCCTGTCTTTCATAGGCTTGTGTCCTGGCAGTGCCTTTTCCTCCTGCGTAATGTAGGCCCTCTTTGCCATTTTCTTCCAAGAGAGGCCTGTTTTGTCACAATTGAACACTTGTTGGGGTTGTAATTTTTCAGCCTCTTATGTACCCCTTAAATTCACTCAGATATTTTTCAGCCGCACATTTGTCAGAACTTGCAGCCTCACCATGCCTTACCACACTGTATATGCCACTACACTTCTTAAATCTCTCAAACCAGCCTTTGCTGGCCCTAAATTCACTAACATCAGCACTTGTTCCAGGCATTTTCTTTACAAGATCCTCATGCAACTGCCTTGCTTTCTCACAAATAATCGACTCCACAACACTGTCTCCCGCTAATTGTTTTTCAGTGATCCACAACAACAATAACTTCTCCATATCTTCCATTATTTGTGACCTTTATTTCGTTTGCACATTTACTCCTTTCGCAACATTAGCTTCCTTGATTTGTTCTTTCTTTGCCAGGATAGAAGTGATTGTTGATTTGTTTTTCCCATACATCCTGGCAAGTTCCAACACCCGCACACCACTCTCATATTTCTCAATTATTTCTTTTTTAATTTCCTTCGTGTTTCTAACTTTCTTTTCAAGGAACTTTCTTTGGGGCCATAGTTACTTATTTCGCAGTTGCAATTAATGAATAACCACCAAAATCAATGGATTATAGTGAAATGTTTGGATGAATGAGCAGAAGATTCCTCACTCGCCCACAGACAAAGCTAGACTGACGCGAGAGGCTGCTGGCGGGCAGGTGGACGCGTCCTATTTGGGCCGATAAGCAAAATAACGGCCAATAAGCGGTAGCCAAAAAACCGGCCTATAAGTGAGTTGGCCGACAAGAGGAATGGCCAATAACCGGGGGTCCACTGTATATTACTAAATTTAAAAGTAGAAGCTTTTGTTTTTCCTTTTGGGCCACCCTGCCTCGGTGGGATGTGGCTGGTTTGTTGAAAGGAAAGGAAAGTATCTCCTTACAGTATCTTCTTTGCTTGACTACAATGGAATAATCTTAATGTATTCCATTACTTTTATGTGCAAATATTAGGTTTACATATACAGTGGTCCCTCGGTTTTCGCCGAAAATTCGTTCCAGAATGCTGCTCAAGTGCCATTACCGAACGAATTTACTTCCTTAAGAAATAATGTCACGTAGGTTAGTCTATTTCAGACCCCCAAAAATACACTTGCAACAGCACTTACGAAAATACACTTACATAAATGTTCGAGTTTGGAGATGCACGAAAACCGAGGGACCACTGTACTGTGCTTTAATCAGCTCTTCTTTTCTAGTTTGCTTTATAAATGTACACTTTTTTTTTTTTTGCAGTGGTATGACAATCAATCAAGACTTTTTCTTTGGAGATGGTGAAATTAACCAAATACCTTTTGATTATGATAATCTCAATAACATGGACACAAGTCAAGATTGGACTCTCCCTAATGAAGCTTTTGAACCACGGCACGATATCTTGCACCGATCTGCTATTCCACCTCAGGAATTCTCTTCAAAGTGTTCACCCAGAGAAATTCAAGACACTGGTAGGTATTCTAAATATCGGTCAGCTTATGAAAAAATGGTTTAAAAAAGCGACAGGTTGATAAATGAGCCATGTTCAACATTTAGGTATCTATATTCTGGAAACATTTTGCCAGTCAGTGGCTTCTTCAGTCAAACTCCTTCTCATCTTCCACCTTTCTCTTCTTTTGACTGAAGAAGCCACTGGCTGGCAAAATGTTAAAGGAATAAAGATACCCAAATGCTAAACAAGTGTCTCATTTATCATTCTAATTATTATGTTCATGGGGAATAGAAAAACTTGTAGAAATTGTACAGCGCCTTGGGAATGGGGGTTTATCATGTTTCATCTGATAAGGGGCAGGGTAGCTTCAATTCCATGGATCAAGAAGCTTTCACCAGCATCAAGGCACTTGATCTTCAGCCATTTTTCTTTGTATTGGACTGATGAAGCTACTGATTTGTGAAATGTTTCCACAAAGATACCCAGGTGTTGTACATGTCTAATTCATCATCCTGTTGACTCTCCAAACCATTGATGTACACTCTTTGAAGGGTTAGGTATATTAAGTACTTGAGTTTGCTTTTAAAGTTCAATATTGATATTGCTGGATATAGCGCACAATCTGAGTTTGATCTTATGGAGTCACAATGCAAGACACCCACTCTCTAATATTTTGTTTCGCTCATGGGAGGTAATTACCTAAAATTCCATATTAGATCTCTTAAAGCTTTCACTGAGTAATGAGTTTATGATATCTTTCCTGAATTGTTTTGCTTTCCTTTAGGATCTGTTTTAAACTTGTTAATTTGTGACACTGGTTGTCTCCCACTGAAGTAGTATGACCCCCCCCCCCCAAAAAAAAAAAAGGAACATTCATCATTACTCATTCAGTAGTTGTCTTGCTATATTAAAGGTAGGTTTCCTAATTTCAATTGATTTTTTTATTAAATGAAATTTGGTGTAGTAGTGTTGGTGTGTTTACACTTGTAAATTTTCATTATAATTGGATAAGTTAATAAAAATCAGTAATATTATGAGTGAATAAAGAAAGAAGTGTGTTGTACTAAGGATGAGTGACTACCTTGAAGCTGGAACATGACATATTGTTTGCAGGTCAATAAATAATATTTGTAACCAATAATTATTTGTCATTCTTTCTGTTCTTCTTGTTATTATTCATTTCTCCTCAAGAAGTGTTCCTTGATGGTGGTGAGAGGCTCTTGTTTTAATTAACTTGACCTGATCTTCCCTTATTTGGATCGAATCTGATTTCCTCCCGTTCCTTCAGGCACTGTATGACACCTATGGGTCTAGCACTTCCCTATGAATGTAATATTAGCAATATCATTTCCTCCACATTTTCTGGTTTCATAATACGTAATAAATTATTGTTTTTTAGGTGGTGTTTCTGGCTATGTGATGGAGACTCCATCATTGCTGAGTGAGGTGCGAGGATTTGGGATGCCAGTCTGGGAATCCTCAGATCTTGTGGTGGAAATGCTCTATTCTTATGCTAATCGTGGAGATGTCCAGATGTCTGTTACGTGTATTATAGTTCTTGGTGACAGACTCAAGGTTAGCTATGTCTTATACTGACTTTGATTACAATTAATACAGTGGACCCCAGTTTTCGTTATTTTTTCGTTCCAGAATGCTGTTCAAGTGCCATTACCAAACAAATTTATTCCCATAAGGAATAATGTAAAGTAGACTAGTCCTTTTAGACTCTCAAAAATACACTTATAAAAGCATTTAAAAAAATACACTTACATAAAAGGGCGAGTTTCGAGCAGGACGAACACCGGGGGTCCACTGTATTTGGCTTTTATTGCATTGCACTTTTATTGTTAAATGAAAGTTATTTTAATCTTATTTGTACACTAAAGATATGTTGCTTTAGTGTTGTATCTCAGAGGGTAAAAATACTTCTACTAACGTAAAACATCAAATAATGAGAAGAGAAGGATGCTTCTGAAAATATTTATGTAGTCAGTGTGCAAGGCTTTTTGTGCTTGAGGCAAAACTCAGGTCATTGATCTAGTGTGGTAAATAGCACTAGTGAGTTTCTTTAGTGTGTGTGAGTTTTAATAAACCACTAGGAATAGAACTGTTCTAGTAATGCCTTTTATTCATTAGTATTAGCCCTCCCTTTCGCTTTTAGTTCAATTTGCCTCCTCCTTCCTGTCTTATCATTAACTGGCATCTCTGCATGTTGCCTCTCTTCTTTTTTGTACTGCATCATTAAGACACTCAGAGTAGTGATAGATGTCATGGTCAACAGGTGAATCTGTTGGTATATTAGACACATGCAACACTTGGGTATCTTTATTGAGGAAACGTTTTGCCACACAGTGGCTTCATCAGTCCATACAAAGGAGAATCGTGAAGAACAGGAGGAGTATGAGGTGGTCAGTCCCTCAACATTGAGTCGATGTTGTCAGTCCATCAATCTTGAATAGAATACAGCATATGTGGAAGTAGGTCGTGCCCAAGGGTTAGGCAAGCTAAGAATTCCCGGTATTAAGATACCAAGATGTTGCTGTGTCAGACAGGATGTAGATGAATGGTTCAGAGAACCGACGAGTTGGTAAATTAGACACATATGCCAACCCAAGTGTTGCATATGTGTCTAATTTACCAACTCGTCGGTTCTCTGAACCATTCATCTACAGGTGAATCTGTCTCTGTTGTTAAGGTTTGTAGCAGATTTACATTCTCCTTTAGACTGGGACAAAGGGATAATTGTTTGTTTTGGATCCAAGCTTATCTTCCTATTATCAATTTTAAAAATGAATTGTAAATTACATGATTAACTTTTAGGAATTGTTAAGTGTTTGCTACTAATTATTTGTCTGACCAGTACATGACAATTGAGCATCTAGCTGTTCTAGTAATATCTTGTGTTGTTCTGGGAGGATTTCTCCCTTTTCGGTCATGTTATTGCTGTTAACTATTGCATGATCTTCCAAATATAAACATGTAAGATACTTGAAGGCCTAGTCCCTAACTTCACACTGCTATAATAACTTACTGGAGCAAAAGCTATGGGATGAAGTGTGGAATAAAGCTATGGGATGAAGTGTGGAATAAAGCTATGGGATGAAGTGTGGAATAAACCTAGTGAAGAGCAGGGAGGGGACCATGGCTTCAATTACAGAACACTGTCTCTAATATCCATAGCCCAAGAGATATCAGATTTTGGGAAATGTTGAGTGAGTGTGTGGGGAGTTTTGAACCAAGTGAGAGAGTAATTGTGGTTGGGGATCTTAATGCTAAAGTGGGTAAAAATGTTGTGGATGGAGTAGTAGGTAAATTTGGGGTGCCAGGGGTAAATGTAAATGGGGAACCATTAATTGAGCTATGTGTAGAAAGAGGTTTGGTAATAAGTAATACATATTTTATGAAAAAGAGGATAAATAAATATACAAGGTATGATATAGCACGTAAGAAAAGTAGTTTGTTGGATTATGTATTGGTGGATAAAAGGTTGATGAGTAGGCTTCAGGATGTACATGTTTATAGAGGGGCAACGGATATATCAGATCATTATTTGGTTGTAGCTACAGTTAGAGTAAAAGGTAGATGGGACAAAAGAAAATGGCCACAGCAAGTAAGAGAGAGGTAAAAGTGTATAAACTAAGGGAGGAGGAAGTTAGGGTGAGATATAAGCAACTATTGGCAGAAAGGTGGGCTAGTGCAAGTAGGAGTAGTGGGGGGGTTGAAGAGAGTTGGGATAGTTTTAAAAATGCAGTATTAGAATGTGGGGCAGAAGTTTGTGGCTATAGGAGGGTGGGTGCAGGAGGAAAGAGGAGTGAGTGGTGGAATGAAGAAGTAAAGGGTGTGATAAAAGAGAAAAAGGTAGCTTATGAGAGGTTTTTACAAAACAGAAGTGTTAATAGAAGAGCAGAGTATATGGAGAGTAAAAGAAAGGTGAAGAGAATGGTGAGAGAGTGCAAAAGAAGAGCGGATGAAAGAATGGGAGAGGCTCTGTCAAGAAATTTTGCTGAAAACAAGAAAAATTTTGGAGTGAGATAAACAAGGTAAGAAAGCCTAGGAACGAATGGATTTGTCAGTTAAAAACAGTGTAGGGAAGTTAGTAGATGGGGAGCTGGAGGTATTGGGTAGATGGCGGGAATATTTTGAGGAACTTTTAAATGTCGATGAAAAAGGAGGCGGTAATTTCATGTACTGGCCAGGGAGGTACAACATCGTTTAGGAGTGAAGAAGAGCAGGATGTGAGTGTGGGGAGGTGCGTGAGGCATTATGTAGAATGAAAGGGGTAAAGCAGCTGGAATTGACGGAATCATGACAGAAATGTTAAAAGCAGGGGGATATAGTGCTGGAGTGGTTGGTATTTTTGTTTAATAAATGTATGAAAGAGGGAAGGTACCTAGGGATTGGCAGAGAGCATGTATAGTTCCTTTATATAAAGGGAAGGGGGATAAAAGAGAGTGTAAAAATTATAGGGGAATAAGTTTACTGAGTATACCAGATAAAGTGTATGGCAGGGTTATTATTGAAAGAATTAGAGGTAAGACAGAGAGTAGGATTGCAGATGAGCAAGGAGGCTTTAGAGTGGGTAGGGGATGTGTAGATCAAGTGTTTACATTGAAGCATATATGTGAACAGTATTTAGATAAAATTAGAGAAGTTTTTATTGCATTTATGGATTTAGAAAAGGCATATGATAGAGTGGATAGGGGAGCAATGTGGCAAATGTTGCAAGTGTATGGAATAGGTAGTAAGTTACTGAAGACTGTAAAGAGTTTTTATGAGGATAGTGAGGCTCAGGTTAGGGTGTGTAGGAGAGAGGGGGATTACTTCCGGTAAAAGTAGGTCTTAGACAGGGATGTGTAATGTCACCATGGTTGTTTAATATATTTATAGATGGGTTGTAAAAGAAGTAAATGCTAGGGTGTTGGGGAGAGGGTGGATTAAATTATGGAGAATTAAATGCAAATGGGAGTTGACACAGTTACTTTTTGCTGATGATACTGTGCTTATGGGAGATTCTAAAAAAAAGTTGCAAAGGTTAGTGGACGAGTTTGGGAGGGTGTGTAAAGGTAGAAAGTTGAAAGTGAACATAGATAAGAGTAAGGTGATGAGGGTATCAAACGATTTAAATAAAGAAAAATTGGGTATCACATTGGAGAGAGGGGTTATGGAAGAAGTAAATGTTTTCAGATATTTGGGAGTTGATGTCACGGATGGGTTTATGAAGGATGAGGTTAACCATAGAATTGATGAAGGAAAAAAGGTGAGTGGTGCATTGAGGTATCTGTGGAGACAAAAAACGTTATCCATGGAGGCAAAGAAGGGAATGTATGAAAGTATAGTGGTACCAACACTCTTATATGGATGTGAAGCATGGGTTGCAAATGCTGCAGCGAGGAGGAGGCTAGAGGCAGTGGAGATGTCCTGTCTAAGGGCAATGTGTGGTGTAAATATTATGCAGAAAATTCGGAATGTGGAAATTAGGAGAAGGTGTGGAGTTACTAAAAGTATTTGTCAGAGGGCTGAAGAGGGGTTGTTGAGGTGGTTTGGTCATTTAGAGAGAATGGATCAAAGTAGAATGACTTGGAGAGCGTATAAATCTGTAGGGAAGGAAGGCGGGGTAGGGGTCGCCCTAGAAAAGGTTGGAAGTGAAGGGATAAAGGAGGTTTTGTGGGCGAGGGCTTGGACTTCCAGCAAGCATGTGTGAGCGTGTTAGATAGGAGTGAATGGAGACGAATGGTTTTTGGGACATGACGATCTGTTGGAGTGTGAGCAAGGTAACATTTTGTGAAGGGATTCAGGGAAACCAGTTAATTGATTTAGTTGGACTTGAGTCCTGGAAATGGGAAGTACAGTGCCTGCACTTTAAAGGAGGGGTCTGAGATAGTGACAGCTGGGAGGGACTTTTCTCAGCTGTCGTATCTGAGCTCCTCTGCAAAGACAGTGATTATGTATGAGTGTGGTGAAAGTGTTGAATGATGATGAAAGTATTTTCTTTTTGGGGATTTTCTTTCTTTTTGGGTCACCCTGCCTCGGTGGGAGACGGCCGACTTGTTGAAAAAAAAAAAAAAAAAAATCAGAAATATTGCAGGAACACTGATAGATGAAGCTGGAGACCATTCTTATTCAAGTGCCAGATCAGTTATGTTTTGATGGCTATGGGCCACTATCACTATCATAAACAGCATGTTGGACCAGGTGATCAACAAGGAAGCAAGCCTGACCTCAGGCCTGGTTGTAGAGGTAGAAAAACCCTTGAAGCTAGTTATGGGTAAAAAAAAAGAAAGTACAAGGGCTTTTGCTGACTGTAGCTTCTCACTTACAGTGCATGTTATATATCTAGGAACCAAAAATGTGAAATACAGCCTGAGAGATGAAGGAATGTTGACTAGGGCTCTGAGCTGACTATATACTGACTATAATAGAGAATAGGTGTACCCTAGAGTGAAGGCTGATGGGTAAACTAAACTATAAGTGTTAAGGAAGTTAGATGACTTTGGAAATTCAGGTATTCAGATGTGTTGGTTAATCCTAACATGATTTATTAAAATTAAATGCCATCTTCCATCCAGGTAGGGTTACCTGAAACAAAGGAAAACACGTTCATCATACCTAACAGAAGAAGTACAAAGGGAACAAAGGGCTATACAGGATATTGCAAGAAACCCAAAATATTTCTATTCCTATGCAAAATCCAAGCTAAGAACTACCTGTAGAATTGGACCATTGTTGAGAGGAGATTCGTATACTGACGATGAACAGGAAATGAGTGAAATCCTAAAAGAACCGTATGAGTCGGTGTTCAGCAACCCACTAAATGACAGCAAGGTAGAAAATGCAGAAATATTTTTCACTCCAGCAGAAGGTCGCACAGACCAACTAACTGACATTATTACAAATCCCATAGATTTTGAAAAAGAAATGGACAACATGCCCTCTCACTCAGCACCTAGACCAGATTCATTGAATGCTCTATTTATAAAGAAGTGCAAAGTACCATTAGTACGAGCCCTCAGTATTCTTTGGAGAAAGAGCTTAGATCTAGGTAAAATACCGGAAGCCTTAAAGAGTGCAGACATAGCTCCTTTGCATAAGAGCACTAGCTAAAAATTACAGACCAGTAGCCCTAACTTCTCACATCATAAAAATCTTCGAAAGAGTGATGAGATGGCAGATTACAAATTTCATGGACCAGCATAACCCGAACCAGCATGGTTTTAGAGCAGGACGATCATGCCTGTCACAGCTTCTGAACCATTATGACAGAATTACGGAGGCGTTGGAAGATGACCAAAACGCAGATGTGATTTTCACAGATTTTGCAAAGGTGTTTGACAAATGCGATCATGGAGTGATAGCACACAAAATGAGGGCCATGGACATTACGGGGAAGGTAGGCAGATGGATTTTTGGGTTCCTAACACACAGAAAACAAAAAGTTGTGGTAAACAGAGCAAGAGCCAGCATCAGCGAGGTAAAAAGCTCAGTACCCCAAGGCACTGTCCTGTCACCTCTGCTGTTTCTCATCCTCACAGCAGACATAAATAAAAACACCCATTACACTTTTGTATCATCATTTGCAGATGACACTAAAATAAGCATGAAAGTCACTATGCTAGAGGACACTGAAAAATTACAGGAAGACATAAGCAGGGTTTTCCAGTGGGCAGTTGAGAACAACATGACGTTCATTGGTGATAAGTGCCAGCTGCTTAGGTATGGAAAGAATGAAGAACTCAAAAGGAACACTATATACAAAACTCAAGAGGGTCACCAAATAGAACGAAAGGAACATGTAAAAGACCTGGGAATAATTATGTCAGCTGACCTTTCTTTTAAAGACCATAACAAGACAAAGATCACGACAGCCAGGAAGATGACGGGGTGGGTATTGAGAACCTTCAAAACAAGGAAAATAATGCCGATGGTGACACTCTTCAAATTGCTAGTGCTCCCTTATTTAGATTACATATTGCTCAGTGCTGACGGCCTCGTTCAAAGCAGGAGAAATATCAGAGCTGGAACAAATGCAGAGATCGTTTACGGCTCACATTGAGCCAGTAAAGCACCTAAATTACTGGGAGCACCTTCAAGTCTTGAACATGTACTCATTGGAGTGGAGGAGAGAGGGATACATGATAATATGTATGTGGAAAGTACTCGAGGGCCTGGTCCCAAATCTGCACACTGCCATAAAAATATACAGGAGTGAGAAATATGGGAGGAAGTGTAAAATAAACCCAGTGAGGAGCAGGGGAACACTGTATCAACATCTGGGGTTCCATACTATTCAACATCTTACCAGAAGAGGCTGGAACAAGTTTAACAACCTTCAAGAGGAAACTGGACAAGTATCTTCACCAGGTGCCAGATCAACCAGGCTGTGATGGATATGTGGGGCAGCAGGCCTCCAGCAGCAACAGCCTGGTTGACCAGGCAAGCACCAGACGAACCTGGCGCATGGCCGGGCTCCGAGAGTAGTGAAACTCTTTAAAGGTATATCACTCATTTAATAGCTGCCTTACCAAAAGTATGCAGATATCACAATTCAAATGACCTCTGAACCACAATACAGTGGACCCCCGGCTAACGAAAAAAATTCATTCCAGAAGCCTGCTCAAGTGCCATTACCGAACGAATTTACTTCCTTAAGAAATAATGTCACGTAGGTTAGTCTATTTCAGACCCCCAAAAATACACTTCCACAAGCACTTACAATATTATACTTACATAATTGTACAATTTCCGGGGTGTTCGTTAGCCGGGGTCCACTGTATCCCCACCCATCCTTCAGAGTGTAGGTGCTGCATTTCTCACCTCCAGGACTCAAGTCTGGCCAACCATTTTCCCTGAATCCCTTCATGAATGTTACCATGTTATGGTGCCCCGTGGCCTGGTGGCTAAAAGCTCTCGCTTCATATGGCGAGGGTCTGGGTTCGATTCCCAGCGAGAGTAGAAATATTGGGTGTGTTTCTTTACACCGGTTGTCTATGTTCACCCATCAGTAAAATGGGTACCTGGGTGTTAGTCGATTGGTGTGGGTCGCATCCTGGGACAAAACTGACCTAATTTGCCCTAAATGCTCAGCATAACAAACGGCTTTCTATATAGTAGTATGTCATTGATGTCAACTAGGCCTGTATACCTTGTACATGTACTTGTAGTAAATAAAGATATTAATATTATTATTGTTATGCTCCCACTCCAACAGCACATCAGGCCATAAAAACTATTTGTCTCCATTTGATTCAATCTAATATTTATACTTTTTTAACACACTGACCATCTACCAAGGCAGGGTAACCCAAAAAGAAACTCTTTCATCATCATTCACACTATCACTGACAAAAATATAACTTGTAAAGTCAATTTCTAGTATCTAACATTCCTGCTGTTACATAGAAAAAGCATTTTATACCCATCTTTTCAGGATCTCCTAGACCCAGACCAGGTTGAACATTGGTTTCTATCGTACATTGACCTTCTGCAGCGTTTCCAGTTGTGGAATGTTGCCAATCAAGTCATTCAACTTGCAGGTAAATCACTGTATTCATACAATTTCTGAATTATTAATTAGTGATTCATAAGGAAGTGATACACTCTTAAGATCATTCAACACTTGGGGTATGAGAGGTGATCAACTTTGATCAATGGAAAGGCAGGGTTTGTAATTATCTATAAAAGTTTGATTCAGTTAATTAATCTCTAACTCTTGTACCAACTTTTTAACTTTTGTTCATCTTACAGGTTTTAGCTTTTATATATTTGCTTTTTGGTACATGTCTGTTACATGCTGTCCACTATTTACTTATGGTTCCAGAGATCATTGCCTCAACAATTTGGTCTCATAAATTGGAAAGTAAATATTATAGGAATAAAAACTATTAAGAAACAAACAAGAAAGTAAAGTGTATGGTGCATGAGGCCTATAATTACATTAATAGGATTATGATATAGAAATACAAAATAAAGACAACAGGATTAAATGGAATTCAGTACTAATTTTAATTAAAATTTATTCTAATAAAAATAAATTTCAGAATCATGGCAGCAAATACTTTGTGAAGTGATGTTCCCTAAATAAATAACTCAATAGCACTAATAATTTTTTAAGACCGCAGCCACCTCCCACCAAGGTAGGGTGACCCGTAAAGAGAAGAAACACTTTCACCATCACTCTTTCAATCACTGTCTTGCCAGATGCCCCTGTGAGCAGCAACATCCAATCTCCAGGACTCAAAGTCCTACTAACCATTTACCCTGAATCCCTTCATTAATGTAACCTTGCTGTGTATATCATGCAGAAAAGTTGAAAGATAAGCTTACAGCTTATCTTTGAACTTTCAAAACTAGAAACATTTAAACTACCTATGCCAGCTGATAGAGGAATGAAAAAAGAGAAGATAATCACATAAAAAGTTATACAATGTTACAAGATAGAAGATAATATAGATTTCTTAGCACTATCAACAGGGAAAACACTTGGCCACAGCTGTAAACTTAGAAAACCTGATGTCAAAAAGCTACTTGAAAATTTTTCTCTGCAGAGAAGTAGGATATTTCTCCAAGGAAAAGTGGAGGAGAATCCTTCCTCTGTATAAATTACTAAATATTAAAGAAGAAAAACCTTTGTTTCTTCTTTTTTTGGTCACCCTGCCTCAATGGGAAATAGCTGATGTGTTAAAAAAAAGTGGAATACAGTGGACCCTCGGCTAACGTTCTTAATCCGTTCCAGGAGCTAGAGCTTTAGCCGAAAAAAACGTTATCCGAAGCCTTATTTCCCATAAGAAATAATGTAAATACAATTAATCCGTTCCTGATATCCAAAAATATTCACACAAAAAAATAATTTTTTAAAGAATAACTATAGTTTTACATACAGAAAACACACATAAATACTACATACAATTTAAAATTTATAAATAAATAATGAAATAAACATTTAAAATAACATTTACTTACCTTTAATGAAGAGACTTGCTGGCATCGGGAAGATAGGGAGGACAGGGGCAGGGCTTAGTGTTTGGAAGGGAAATCCTCACTCCCTGCATGCCTGCTACACTCCCTGCATGCCTGCTACACTCCCTGCATGCCTGCTACACTCCCTGCATGCCTGCTACACTCCCTGCATGCCTGTCCCTGCAGCCACCTCCCTGCATGCCTGCTACACTCCTGCATGCCTGCTCACTCCTGCATGCCTGCTACACTCCCTGCATGCCTGCTACACTCCCTGCATGCCTGCTACACTCCTGCATGCCTGCTACACTCCTGCATGCCTGCTACACTCCGCAGCCTGCACCCCTGCATGCCTGCTACACTCCTGCATGCCTGCTACACTCCCTGCATGCCTGCTACACTCCCTGCATGCCTGCTACACTCCCTGCATGCCTGCTACACTCCCTGCATGCCTGCTACACTCCCTGCATGCCTGCTACACTCCCTGCATGCCTGCTACACTCCCTGCATGCCTGCTACACTCCCTGCATGCCTGCTACACTCCCTGCATGCCTGCTACACTCCCTGCATGCCTGCTACACTCCCTGCATGCCTGCTACACTCCCTGCATGCCTGCTACACTCCCTGCATGCCTGCACCTGCATGCCACTCCCTGCATGCCTGCTACACTCCCTGCATGCCTGCCTACACTCCCTGCATGCCTGCTACACTCCCTGCATGCCTGCCACCCTGCATGCCCACACTCCCTGCATGCCTGCTACACTCCTGCATGCCTGCTTTACACTCCCTGCATGCCTGCTACACTCCCTGCATGCCTGCTAAACTGTGTTTTTGTTGTACATCCTGACAAGCTCACCCACACGTACGCCACTCTCATATTTTTCAACAATCTCCTTCTTCAGTTCGATGGTGTTCCTCACTCTCTTTAGCACAGAGGTGCCACTAGGAAGCTTCTTTAGACCCATGGTGACTTATTTCACAGTGACAGTCACTAAATCACCAAAAAAGACACCCAATGTATTGTGAATGCTTGAAAGAGCGCGCTGGGTATTGTTCACTCAAGTGTAAACAACGCTGGACTGGCGTCCTGGGAGAAGGTGCGCAAGCCCAGAGCGGACAGACAGGTCTGGTACGTAACGTTAGCTGAGTAAATAACGCTAGCCGAAAAAAATATTGAACGTAAAAAGCAACCTTTAGCCGAAAAAAACGTTATCTGGAATGAACATTAGCCGGGGGTCCACTGTATTGGATTTTAATCCAAGATGAAGTATAAAATAGCTGTTACAACTACTGGAATTTCTTTTAAAAATTATGAAAAAATGAGGATGAGGCACAAAGAGCACAATTCTGCTCCTGTAAGTACAGTTAGATAGACACACACATTCCTATGCATGTGTAGAAATATCAGTATCTATATGCAATTGTTTAAAAAATTATACTGTAACTATATGGTAAATATTTCAGAGGGCCTTCCTTCAGTGTTACAACAGAACCAACAGTCCACAACAGTGACACTGCACTGTGGCCGCTGTAACCATCCTCTGGGCTGGAACAATCTGTTGTGTAGAAAGGTATGTGACATAGGACATACTATGAGGTTATACACAATGTTGCTTCACTGTTCTTCATTTATGATGTTAACACATTTAGTGTAATTTTCATAGCGTCTAGAAAAACTGGTAGCAACTGCTGGATCCTTCATATTATTATTATTACATTCATGGAAGAGTGGGGAGCACTAAACCCATAGAGGTTATACAGCACCTGGGAGAATGGGAGGCTATAAGGCTTGATCCAAAGGAAAGGAGGGTAGGTCCAAGGAATATCCCTTGTTGGGTAAATCATTCATAGTTTGCCAAACAAATACTTCATTCATGAACATATTTCTTTCAAGGAAAGAGGGGGTGCTTTGGTGCTGAAGAACACTTGATTCAAGAAATTAGAGCCACCCACCATTTCCTTGGATCAAACCTGATTATGGGTTAGTCATGAACATAATTTTTTTTAACGCATCAGCCATATACCACCAAGGTAAGTTGACCCCAAAAAAGTTAAAACACATTCATTGTCATTCATTCAAGCACTGTCTTGCTATAAGTGTGCTGACAGCAAAGTTAAGATGACCATTTGAACTGAGACATCCTTGCTTCTCCTTTAGAATGCAGGCAGTGTACTTCCAACCTCCAGGACTCTTAAGTTCAGCTAACCATTGTTCCCTGAATCCCTTCATAAGTGTTACCTTGCTCACACGTCAGGTCAGCATGTCATAATAATCGCATGTTAGGTAGGATTGAGTGGAGGCAAGTGGTTTTTATGATTTGAAGTGCTGTTGGAGTGTGAGCAGGGTAACATTTATAGAGATTTTCAGGGAAACCAATTTGCTGGACAAGAGTCCTTTAGGTGGGAAGTACAGTGGACCCTCGGTTAACGAAAAAAAATCATTGCAAAAGCCTCCTCAAGTGCCATTACCGAACGAATTTACGTCCTTAAGAAATAATGTCATGTAGGTTAGTCTATTTCAGACCCCTAAAAATACACTTCCACAAGAACTTACAAAATTATACTTACATAATTGCACGATTTCCGGGGTATTCGTTAACCGAGGGTCCACTGTATAGTGCCTGCACTCTGAAGGAAGAGTGGGGATATTACACTTTGGAAGGTCATCTGAACTGTAGTATCAGCACTCCTCTGGCAAGACGGTGATGGAGTGAGTGATTGTGAAAGTTTCTTCTTTTTTGCATCACTTTACCACAGTGGGAGACAGCCAATTTGTTAAAAAAAATAATGTGCAAGTGAAATGCACTCATGCATTATGGAAACTTTATTAACAGATGATGTGTTGATTGGACATAAGTTGAATTTTTTTTTTTATGTTTAAGATTGGTGTCCAAGATTTATCCAGTCTTATGATGAAACTTGATATCTAACCTTCATCCAGTCTTATTAAAAAGCTTTATGTACAAGGTTTATCCAGTCTTATGAAAAAGCTTGGTGTTCGAGTGAAACATCTGTTAATAACATTTCCATGCTTCTGGAGCATATTTTATTTTTACTGTGTCGATACTTTATTCCACAAGTACCCAGTAAATAATGTGGTAAAAAATGACATAGTGCAGAGTGAATCTTTATTAACAGTGTTTCACCCATTCTGGAGCTTTATTAAGTCTCTCCACTTCTTCCAGTCTCCACTATAAAAGTTGCCTCTACAGTGGTACCTCGGTTAACGATATTTTTTTCGTTCCAGAATGCTGTTCAAGTGCCATTACCAAATGAATTTATCCCCATAAAGAATAATGTAAAATAGACTAGTCCTTTTAGACCCCCAAAAATACACTTACAAAAGCATTTAAAAAAATAAACTTACATAAAAGGACGAGTTTGGGGACCATCGTTAACCGAGGTACCACTGTATATTAGAGTGCAAAATCCTGCCGTGCAGGTGAAATGTCTCATCACTAGAGGTACCTAGGTGTTGTACATGTCTTATTCATCACTGTGTCTGTATTGCATACCATTAATGCAATATACTGTTTTTGCTAGCAATGCTATCATAATTCTTGAAAGGGGAGGGCCTTGATGCCTGTGAAGGGGGTCTTGATTTAAGGAAGAATGGAGCTACCCTTCCTTAACAAATAATAAACTTGACTACCTCCTTATTTTTTCAAGAATATATATTACACCTTTGGGTTCAATGCATTACTAGGAATATAATGATTGCCCTCTTAATAACTAGAAAAAAGTAATGGGTACAGCTTAAATGAGGTAGAGGTGATGATACTGCTTACATGAGGTAGAGGTGATGGTACAGCTTACATGAGGTAGAGAAGGTGATGGTACAGCTTACTTGAGGTAAAGAAGGTGATGGTACAGCTTACATGAGGTGGAGGTGATGGTACAGCTTAAACAAGGGAGAAGAGGTGATGGTACAGCTTAAACAAGGGAGAAGAGGTGATGGTACAGCTTAAACAAGGGAGAAAAGGTGATGGTAAAGCTTAAACAAGGGAAAAGAGGTGATGGTACAGCTTAAACAAGGGAGAAAGGTGATGGTACAGCTTACATGAGGTGGAGGTGATGGTACACCTTAAACAAGGGAGAAGAGGTGATGGTACAGCTTAAACAAGGGAGAAGAGGTGATGGTACAGCTTAAACAAGGGAGAAGAGGTGATGGTAAAGCTTAAACAAGGGAGAAGAGGTGATGGTACAGCTTACTTGAGGTAGAGAAGGTGATGGTACAGCTTACATGAGGTGGAGGTGATGGTACAGCTTAAACAAGGGAGAAGAGGTGATGGTACAGCTTAAACAAGGGAGAAGAGGTGATGGTACAGCTTAAACAAGGGAGAAGAGGTGATGATACAGCTTAAACAAGGGAGAAGAGGTGATGGTACAGCTTAAACAAGGGAGAAGAGGTGATGGTACAGCTTACTTGAGGTAGAGAAGGTGATGGTACAGCTTACATGAGGTGGAGGTGATGATACAGCTTAAACAAGGGAGAAGAGGTGATGGTACAGCTTAAACAAGGGAGAAGAGGTGATGGTACAGCTTAAACAAGGGAGAAGAGGTGATGATACAGCTTAAACAAGGGAGAAGAGGTGATGGTACAGCTTAAACAAGGGAGAAGAGGTGATGGTACAGCTTAAACAAGGGAGAAGAGATGATGATACAGCTTAAACAAGGGAGAAGAGGTGATGGTACAGCTTAAACAAGGGAGAAGAGGTGATGGTACAGCTTACTTGAGGTAGAGAAGGTGATGATACAGCTTAAACAAGGGAGAAGAGGTGATGGTACAGCTTAAACAAGGGAGAAGAGGTGATGGTACAGCTTAAACAAGGTAGAAGAGGTGATACAGCTTAAACAAGGGAGAAGAGGTGATGGTACAGCTTAAACAAGGGAGAAGAGGTGATGGTACAGCTTACTTGAGGTAGAGAAGGTGATGGTACAGCTTACATGAGGTGGAGGTGATGATACAGCTTAAACAAGGGAGAAGAGGTGATGGTACAGCTTAAACAAGGGAGAAGAGGTGATGGTACAGCTTAAACAAGGGAGAAGAGGTGATGGTACAGCTTAAACAAGGGAGAAGAGGTGATGGTACAGCTTACATGAGGTGGAGGTGATGATACAGCTTAAACAAGGGAGAAGAGGTGATGGTACAGCTTAAACAAGGGAGAAGAGGTGATGGTACAGCTTAAACAAGGTAGAAGAGGTGATACAGCTTAAACAAGGGAGAAGAGGTGATGGTACAGCTTAAACAAGGGAGAAGAGGTGATGGTACAGCTTACTTGAGGTAGAGAAGGTGATGGTACAGCTTACATGATGTGGAGGTGATGGTACAGCTTAAACAAGGGAGAAGAGGTGATGGTACAGCTTACTTGAGGTAGAGAAGGTGATGGTACAGCTTACATGAGGTGGAGGTGATGGTACAGCTTAAACAAGGGAGAAGAGGTGATGGTACAGCTTAAACAAGGGAGAAGAGGTGATGATACAGCTTAAACAAGGGAGAAGAGGTGATGGTACAGCTTAAACAAGGGAGAAGAGGTGATGGTACAGCTTACTTGAGGTAGAGAAGGTGATGGTACAGCTTATATGAGGTGGAGGTGATGGTACAGCTTAAACAAGGGAGAAGAGGTGATGGTACAGCTTACTTGAGGTAGAGAAGGTGATGGTACAGCTTACATGAGGTGGAGGTGATGATACAGCTTAAACAAGGGAAAGAGGTGATGGTACAGCTTACTTAAGGTAGAGAAGGTGATGGTACAGCTTACATGAGGTGGAGGTGATGGTACAGCTTAAACAAGGGAGAAGAGGTGATGGTACAGCTTAAAAAAGGGAGAAGAGGTGATGGTACAGCTTAAACAAGGGAGAAGAGGTGATGGTACAGCTTAAACAAGGGAGAAGAGGTGATGGTACAGCTTAAACAAGGGAGAAGAGGTGATGGTACAGCTTAAACAAGGGAGAAGAGGTGATGGGTGCAGTTCACATGAGGTAGGAAATAGGATAGTTTGTGAATCATTACTCTGTAAAGCTTAGAGAGTTTATATAAATAGGTTGCAGTATTTTGACACTGAAGTACAGTCAGCTCTTATAAAACTCCTCTATAGACAGTAATTTTTCATAAGTGTGATTGAGAAATTGCATCGAAAATAGAATATCACGTACTATGAAGGCCGTTCTACAGTTTTGGATGTACTTTTTCAGTTGCATTTACAATAAATTGAATGTATAGAGGTACCTTATAAGAGAGTTGACTGTACTATATGTACACTTGGGTTATTATACAGTATTCACAAAAATCGCCAAACCTGTATGGGTCACATAACTATATACATTTACAAGGGGAGAGCACTAAACCCATAAGGATCATAAAGTGCCTGAGTAATCAGAAGCAATCAGATTTGATCCAAGGGAGAATAGTTGTAATTCCTTGGTTCAAGAAATGGGAGAACTAGAAGAAACTGTGGAGTGGTTCCTCCAGTTAGGAAGATTCACCATTGTTGTCTTGGTGTGTTCCTTTACATTAATTCCCTTTACCTGAATCTGTACAGTCAAGGCCCTTCCCACAAGGGAAATAAATTGTTTATATATTTATTATTCATGGGGAAGCACTAAACCTGTAAGAGTCTTGCAGTGCTTGAGGAATGGGAGGTTATCAAGTTTGGTCCAAAGATAGCTCCAGTTCCTTAGATCAAGAACCCTTCGCTGGCATGAAGGCATCCCTCTGAAGGGAGAAGAGGTGATGGTACAGCAAAAGAATTTTATTCTATTTAATTAATATATTTTGCATTTGGCATCAAAGTCTGGTATAAAATTGGTATCAGAGCCTTCAAAGTAGTGGGGTGATGCTGTAATGCTGAGAAAGGCCTTATATTCCAAGGACTTGGAGCAATACTTCCTTTCTTCAGATGAAACCTGATTGCCATCTTTCCCCAGGCACTGTATGGCCCTTATGGGTTTAGAATTACCCCCATGAATATTTAATATTAGTAGCTGAGGTCTTAATTTTTTAAATGCTTCAGAACTTGCATATTAAGATGGCTATTATTATTTTATTATTAATATTATTATTGCTATTATTATTATTCTTTTTTACAGTGTGGATGTGCATCAGCAACGTGCTCTCTGTGTCATGGAATAGTGCGTGGACTCTATGTATGGTGTCAGGGGTGCTCCCATGGTGGCCACCTTCAACACATAATGCAGTGGGTGGCCAACAACAAAGCTTGTCCAGCAGGATGTGGTCACTTATGTGAATATACATAGTGTGTTTTCATGGTATCTATTTATCTTAATTTTTATTAATCATATTTTATCTCATGATCTAAAGCAATTTATATTTTAGTATTATTGCAAATTTACATTTGATAATTAAACACTGTGAAAATAGTAAACCCTTGATATAACAGACTAATAGTGTGGAGTGGCCAGTAATGGTAATTGCAGTGAATAGAGCTAAGATGATTTTTGCCATGATAATAATAGACAGTTCTGTAAGTAATTGACTTTGTTGTTTCTAAATCAATTGACCCAGTGGATTTTGTCCTGTATATCCAAAGTCTGTTAAATTGAGGTTGGTTAAATTGAGGGTTTAATATATTTTGAGGTGTAGGTAGGTGTGTGTGTGTGTCAGATTTCACGCATTGGGCAGTGAAGGATAACATCATACAGGAATGAGGAGGAGCCCAAAGTGGATGTGGGGGAAATTGGATGAGCCAGAGGGGTAGAATGAAAAATGAAAGGGGGTAAAACAGTTGGGATTAAACAGTTTTAAGTACATATACCACATAGGCACCTAATGATTATATACAAGAAATTATTTTGGTCCTAAAACAGTTTGAAAATAAAATACAGGTATCTAAAATTAAATAAAAAAAACTCCTTTTTACTATCCTTCCTCCCACCAGCCTGTCTTGTGTTGAAGCACATGTCTTAGGCTGTGAACATGCATCTCCATACTTCTCTTTCCTACCTCCAGTCTTGCATCAAGTCAAAAGAAAATTGCACATGGCCAGATGAAGTTAAGTTGTGCACGCGCAAAATTGGAACTAGGAATGGAGGGAGGGAGAGAGGAAAGAAGTATAGAGATATGTATTCACAGCTTCATGTGTGCTTCAACATATGGCAGGCTGTTGGGTTGGTGGTACTGGAGAGGAGGGATTTTATTCAACAGTTTGAGGATCAAATTCATTTCTTGTTGATGGTCATTTGGTTCCTATGTGGTATGCTCATAATTGTTTCATGAAAAAATAGAAAAAATGTGGATTCCTCTATCCCCCCTTTCCTGAATTCTGCCACTATATTAATTTTATAGTGGTGATGAGCTTGGGTGGTCACAATAGATTTAATCACCAGTAGAAATCGAGTAGCTGCATATAAGCAAAACCCCCATGAAGCAAGAGAAACCTATATTCAGAGGGCCAAGGAGGACGTGTTAATGTGGTTTAGACATTTAGAGATGAAGCAAATTAAGACAACTAAGAAGCTGTACAAATCTGAGGTGGAAGGAAGGGGTAGGTGCCATCCTAGAAAGGGCTGAAGGGACAGTGGGAAGGTTTTGCTAGTGGCCTGAGCATCATGTGGGTTTTGTGAGTGCAAGTTAGAGTGGATTGGATACAAATGGTTTTAGGGATTTTATGTGCTCTTGGAGTGTGAGCAAAGTAACATTTAGGAGAGGATTCAGGATAATCAGTTTGCCAAACTATTTTTTGTAGAGGTGAAAAGTAGAGTGCTTGCACTCCTAGATGATGGATGGGCATATTACATTTTGGAGGGTCATTTGAATTGTGATGGTTATATAATTCTGGTAAGATAGCTATTGAATGAATGTTTCCTTTTTTGGGTCACCCTAGTTTGGTAAGTTAACCCCCAGTAATGGTTTTATTATAATACTTATTACTCTAGAACTAAACTGTGATAAACTCCTGCTCAAGAATACAAGATCCAGTTTTTGTACTATAACAGTTTAATTATAAAAGCCATCATGAACTGGTTTTGTGAGTACTATTTTAAATAATTATGCATTTAGAAAATGTAATTTTTTATAATAAATTGTATGAATCGGGTATATCTTGCTACTTCTACTTTACACTTAGGTCACACTACACGTGAATGTACATGCATATATATTTACACACCCATCTGTGTTTTCTTCTATTTTCTTAATAGTTCTTGTTCATTTTTATTTTCTCTTATCTCCATGGGGAAGTGAAACAGAATTCTTCCTCCATAAGCCATGCGTGTCATAAGAGGCAACTAAAATGCCAGGAGCAAAGAGCTAGTAACCCCTTCTCCTGTATATATTACTAAATGTAAAAGGAGAAACTTTCGTTTTTTCTTCTGGGCCACCCGCCTCGGTGGGATACGGCCCAGTGCATTAAAAGAAAAAAGATATACGTATATATACAGCCTCTCCTCACTTACCAACGTACTCGTTTACCGACAATAATAATAATATAATATAATTCATGTTAAGCGCTAAACCTATTTGGGTTATTCAGCGCAATACTTTGTGGAGGTTTGATCCTCCGTCTGCTGGGCGCGAGACAGACACGCTCTCTATTTGTACACACCGACAAGGAGTTACGACATGAGAACTTGGATCACGATAAAGGCAGCGCAGTGTGTGTCAAGCATCTCAATCTCCTTCTTACAGCCACTCAGGACACTAGCTTTTAAAGTCTCCAAGACTACATATTTGTACAAATTTGTACTTGATTGTGTACCCCATAGTACAAGAAGTGCAGCAGCACTTTGAAGAGGAAAATGGAAGTACAAAAGAAGTTCACAGTAAAGGGGTTAGCTGGTGTGTTCGTGTGTGTGTTTACATTCTCGGGGTCTCTCTCGTAGCAGCTTAATTAAGAAATTATTATACTCAGTGAACAAGGTATGTTGATGGTAATAATAATAATAATAATAATAATAATAATTAATAAATAATAATAATTGCTCTGGGGCACTTTAAATGTCATACCTATTTCATAATAATAAACATGACACAAGGGAGGGTTCCCTGCAGCAGTGCAATTTATCAAATGTCACTGGCTGTCATCAGTTATCTGACACTTGTCACAACACCATAAAAAAAAAGTGACCACGACCATTACAAAAATGCTATGTGCTAAACATACACTCTTTTTTCAGTAAGTCAGTCAAGTCAGTAAGTCATTCAGTCAAGTCAGTAAGTCATTCAGCCAGGCAGACAGATAGACACAGACCTGATAAAGAAGCCCAAATTAATAAAAACTGACATATATGGAGAGGTATCCGAGGGTGTGGGGCTGGGGGCTATACATACAGAGAGAGGGAGAAGGTGGGAAGAGGGAGGGGTGGTGACTCTTTTGAAGTGTCAGTAAGGGGTCATTCCTCGATTAGCGACCAAACTGCCTCAACCACTCCTCGTCAGCCCTCTGAATAATACTTTTAGTAACTCCGCACCTCATCCTAATTTCCACACTACGAATTCTCTGCATAACATTTACTGCCTCCAGCCTCCTCCTCACTGCAACATTCACAACTCATGCTTCACACTCATAAAAGTGTTGGTACCACTATACTCTCATACATTTCCTTCTTTGCCTCAGTGGATAACGTTTTTTTATTTAATTAATGAATCTTAATGCACTGGCCATCTCCCATCAAAGTGTTTTGCCAGAAGAATCACAGTTCAGATTACCCTCCAAACTGCATTATCCTCACCCTTTCTTTAGATGGCAGGCACTTATCTTCAGACCTCTAGAACCTGAGTCCAGATAGCCCATTTCCCATTAATGTTACCTTGCTCACACTCCAACAGCACATGAAGCCATAATTTCACTTCCACTCATTCTGATCTAACATGCTCAGACAAGCCTCCTGGACATAGAAGCTCCTAGCACTTATAACCTGTACTGCCTCCAATCCTTCCTGAGATAAGCCTCTGCCCTTCCTTCCACCCCAGAAATATATACCCTCTTAGTCATCCCATTCTGCTTTACCCTCTAAATGCCAAACCACTTCAACAGCTCCTCAGCCATCTGAATTATACTTTTGGTAACCCTCACATCATCTTCAACACTACAAATTCTCTCAAAATCTTCACTGCCTCCAGTCTTCTTGCTGCCAAGTTTGAACTACATGCCTCACACCAACAAAAGTATTGGTACCATTACATTCTTGCTACATTCCTCCTTTATTTCCTTCCATAGATAAATTTATTTCCACAGTTGCCTCAACACTGTCTACCTATTCTGTAGTTTCCCTTGTCCTTCATAAACCCATTTTCCTGATGCCTCTCCTCTTGCTTTCTCTTTCCACTCTTTCCATGCACTCCACCCTCTGTGTATCACTTTACACTGTAAAAACCTTTTCTATTCTAACTTTTGCCCTTACCAGCCAATTTAACCTCATTCCACTAATCATTCATCCTTCCACCTGCATCCATCCATCCTCCTCCTCTCCACCCTGCCTCAGCTGTATCCCACCGAGGCAGGGTGGCCTAAAAAGAAAAAAGTTTCTCTTTTTAACTTTAGCAATGTATACAGGAGAAGGGGTTACTAGCCCCTTGCTCCTGGCATTTTAGTCGCCTCTTACAACATGCATGACTTACGGAGGAAGAATTCTGTTCCACTTCCCTATGGAGATAAGAGGAAATAAACAAGAACTAGTAAGAAAATAGAAGAAAACCCAGAGAGGCATATATATATATGCTTGTGTATCCAAGTGTAGTGTGACCTAAGTGTAAGTAGGAGTAGCAAGAAGTACCTGAAATCTTGCATGTATATGAGACAGAAAAAAAGACACCAGCAATCCTACCATCCATCCTCCTATACCTAGAAAATTCTGCTGAACACACTAGCATTGCAGTATTAATCCGCCCCATACATCCAGCTTTTCCTCTCATTACCTGTACTCTAACCTAACTTTTCCCCATTAGTTGCTCTTATCTTACCATGTCTTCTTTACTTCATTCACTTCACTTTTACCCACTGATGGCACTTCTTGTACTCATCTACCTCTTACTTTCACCATCGCTATCACTAAATAATGATCTGACTTATCTGTTGGCTCTAAAACATGCACATCCAGAAGTCTGTCAAAATTTTATCTACCAATACATAGTCTAGCAAACTGCTATCATTGCACCCTGTATTATATCTCATCTACTTATTTATCTTAAAATATGCATTTCCTATTACCATACCTTTGCTATACATAATAATAATACCTTTATTTCTACAAGTACATGTACAAGGTACATCATTGACATACTACTATATAGAAAGTCACTTGTTATGCTCTGAGCATTTCGGGCAAATTAGGTCAGTTTTGTCCCAGGATGTGACCCACACTAGTCAACTAACTCCCAGGTACCCATTTTACTGATGGGGAACATAGACAACCTGTGTAAAGAAACACATTTAATGTTTCTACCCTCGCCAAGAATCGAATCCAGACCCTCACTGTGTGAAGCGAGAGCTTTAGCCACCAGGCCACAATATTGTTAACCCCTATCATTCCAAACTTAGCTACTATGCCATTTACAATAGTCTCACTTTAGCATTTAGGTCTCCCACAAAAATTATTGTCTCGCTTGGCTCAACACTGCCTAATCACTCGATACCTCCAACAATCTCTCCTCTACATCTCTCTCACCCCTAGGAGCATACAAAACTTTCTATCACCCACTGCATCCCACCTTCCTTCTAATCCACATAATTCTTAAATTATACAATTTTAATCTTATTTAGTAACTGAATACAGAAGGGGTTACTAGTTCCTATCTCCTAGCATTTCAGTCGCCTCTTATGACATACATGGCTTACGGGGAAAGAATTCTAACCCACTATCACCATGGGTTTAATTGCAATAGTATGTGCATGTGCATTTATAGACATTACTATTCAAATGATCTTTTAAAGTACAGTGGTACCCCGACTTACGATATTTTTTCATTCCAGAATGCTGTTCAAGTGCCATTACCAAACGAATTTATCTCCATAAGAAATGATGTAAAATAGACTAGTCCTTTTAGACCCCCAAAATTACACTTACAAAAGCATTTAAAAAAATCAACTTACATAAAAGGGTGTGTTTGGGGACCATCGTAAGTCGGGGTACCACTGTATTATTAATCCTAACGGTACATTAAAAATAATAATCTAACTGACACATTGCCACCCATCCTTCAGAGTGCAAGCTGTTAAGCTAGTTAGATCATTAGATACACAACATAAGCAGTAACTACAACATTTGTAATACATAACTATTGGTCATGGAGGAAATTAAAGCAACAATATTGTTCAACAAAGTACTGTATTATCTGTACTTTAATATGTTCATAAAATTTTATATTTACATTGTGTTAATTCTTCATATAACAAAAAAGAGCAAGATACCAAGACTTCTGACAATAGGCTTTACCACAAATATATTTTGAATAAGAGGACTAATGTAATATCACTTTGAATAGAGATAATTAAATACATCAGTCTTCTGACAGGTACAATATACATCTACAAAATACATTTCATGACAAAAAAATTGATTCACTGGCCAAAACTGAAAAACCACTATCAATGTAGAAGGTCACTTGGTGGGATATTATCACTTGGAAAGTCACTAGAGATTAAATTCTCTATGAAATGTGACTTGAAGTTCCACTTCTTGTTACAGTGGATTGCCCAGGTCTGGTTCAGATCACGGTGATAATTATTGCAGATCACTGTGATGTTGAATGCAGATCATGGTGATAATGACTGTGTAACACAGCCACCACTGACGGGCATGTACTTGATCTGGCTGCTAGGGCTTCTACTTCCTTTACTGCTGCTGCTGCTAGTGCTCTTGTTTGAGGGTCCTGTGCATGAGGGCCCCACAGGAGGACCACACTCAGGGTCAGAGTCTGAACTTCCTGCTGGTGAGACTAGGTGATCCTTACCACCCCGTGAAAGCTGAAGACGCCGAAGGAACCTGCAATGAGACACCCAGACTTCAGCAGCCCTGCAAGAGAGAGAAGGAGGGAGTGAGGGAAAGGGTGGGTAGGATGTGGATGTGGCTCTTGGTGAAAGGTGTGACTTAAGGTTTTGAAGCTTTATTTATATACCAAAAAATCTAACTATTCATATCCTACAGATCACTCAGATACACAGGCGTGTGTTTAAACATTTGAACGTGAACACTTGCATAGATGTGTAACTCATCCTCCAAAGCAAACATTGTTATTTACCGTGACTCACGCTGGTCCATCAAGTGACCACAATACTGCAGTATGAATATCTGATTTTACCATCATGCATTCTCAAAACTGAAAGTAGTACAGTGGTACCTCGGTTAACGATGGTCCCCAAACTCGCCCTTTTATGTAAGTTTATTTTTTTAAATGCTTTTGTAAGTGTATTTTTGGGGGTCTAAAAGGACTAGTCTATTTTACATTATTCCTTATGGGGATAAATTAGTTTGGTAATGGCACTTGAACAGCATTCTGGAACGAAAAAATATTGTTAACCGAGGTACCACTGTATATTAATTTTATATGCTAAATCCATACCCATGCTTTCTCAGTTTTCTAAATGGTTGCCCATTTTCTTCTCACTCTCAAAATCTCAACTTCAGGCATTACTGAACTTACTGGTGTTAATAAATTGATCATTTATTGAAAAAGATACATTTGTGTTACAAAACATTCATAAATGGAAACTATCATATGCAAAGCATTGGTTAATTTTAATTGGTTGATGATTTAAGCTTATAAAAGCTTAAAGCCAATATTGGCATTTGAAGGACAAGTTGAAGCTTTACATGTTGCTTGAAAAACTAGCATACATCTAGAAAGCATGTTGTTTTTAAATAATAATTTTGGGGTCATTGCTCTCATTTCAGCTAAAGCAATATTAATTGAAACTTAAAGCCATGAAGCTTTAATCTTATTAAACTGACAGATAAAACAGAACATCAGCTACATAGAAAGATGAATCTATAAGAACAGTTTTATAGGCTCAATTTTTAGTGGGTGACAAAAAAAAAGCACATGGCAATAAAGCAGAGTGAATATTCGAGGTGATATTTTAAGAACTTGTCTACTCAAGATATTATGTGAAAAGAGGCAGTGTCTACGAAATTTTTTTGATAGTATCGTTGAAAAACTAACTTTATAGATACAAGTAAATCAAATTTATAATCGTTCAAAATAATATTGACTAAGATTTCTAAAATCTATTATTACATGCCATACACAGTACACACACACATGCTATATAGTACATATACTGTACAACAAATACACACCACACATATATATAACCTAGATTTATCCAAAATGTGCATAATTCTGCAACAGATTAATCCTAGGACTAACACTACTTAAACAAACATGCAAGCATTCTCAAAATGTTAAACTTACTTAATAGCTGTGAAAGGGACAGACAGACTGCTCTAGATGATCAAGATAATACTGAAGTTGCAAATGCTATGTTCTTCAGATAGCGCTTCTTTTGATTATAATAATAATAATAATAATAATATGTTCTTCAGAAAACACACTCAGTGAAGATATCAAAGAGTTATATAATTTGAAAGTTATATAATTTAGAAGAGACGTTATATTCATTGTTGCCATGGCTCACCACTACCACCGTCACTAACATCATTGCCACTAATACAAATCCCATTATCATCACTAACTACAAAACAATTATATATGCATGCCAATTATTGATATGTATCAAATTATAATTCATTATTGCATGTAAAGAAAAACTTTCCATTAATAAGAATTTTTGCAATCATAACTCTTGAGTGATCTCAGTACAATCTAAATTTTACATAATAAAAATATTCTATTTAAATGATTAAGTGACTTGGATCTTTAAGTATATATATAAAACTAAATACACTACAGTAGAATGTTTATAGTCCTGCATTCTGAATTATTATTTTTTATCTTTATGGAAAGTACAAAATCTGAGTCACTGAGCCCTGCACAGCAAGGGTGAAGCAAACAATAGAAAGTAAGAGGTAAAAGTATCTAATGAGAGCACTTGGGCAAAATGAAGACATCATAGTGAGTGCAGTTAATCAATTTCAGCTATAAAAAAAAACAAAAACAGAAATGGCTTTATATGTGGAACAGTCAGAAAGGATGAAGAGACAGCAAGTATGTCCAATCAGTGCAGGAGAGTTTGAAAATATTGGTTAATATAATAAATGAAACATTACAAAATGTTGGTAATACTGGTATAACCTGACAGTCTTTTAAACTGGTGCAAGAGTACAGTTTTCCCACAACTGAATGTTGGTCACTAATACATACCAATGATATTTGTCATCTCAGAAAGAGATAGTCATCCACAAGTTCCCTGCCCTCTATATCAGTACGCGCACGCACACACGTGCACACGCACACACACACGCCCCGATGGCATGGTGGCTAGCGCTCTTGCTTCACGCACGGAGGGCCCGGGTTCAATTCCCGGCTGGGCCGAAACATTTCGAAGTGTTTCGTTACACACACACACACACATACATACAACAGGCCTAGTGTCTAATCGACATGTGCCTAGGACAAAATGGTAACTAACACACACACACACACACACACACACACACACACACACACACACACACACACACACACAAAGGTACTCAACAAAAGACAGCCCCTTTGTGTTTACTAAAAATGCAATGCATCCAATGTTGAATAGAGAGAGGATGTGAGAAATCAAAGGTGTGAATCACTTTCAATGCATTTTGAGAACAAGACTACAACAAAACGATGTAGTCATGGTAGCAAATGTAAATGACAGCAGAAAAAAACACAAATCTGCTACAAAAATTGAAGATAAAAGTAGCAGTCATTCTTGGGCAATTTAATTAGATAAAGCACCTAATGGAATATACACCAGTAGCAGATTATGATTTGAAATGATCAAGGAAGAACTCGAGATTTCAGGAATAGAAGACTGAAATGATATACAGTCATCCCTCGGTTTTCGGTTTTAATCCGTTCCAGATGGATCGGCTAAAACCAAAATCGGCGAAAACCAAAACTATTTTCCCCATAAGAAATAATGGAAATTCAATTAATCCGTTTCAGAAACCCAGAAGTTTGGAAAAAAAAATTTTGGGGGGCCTTAAAGATAGATTTACATGCACAAATGAATGAACTGAATGTGGCACTTACCTTTATTGAAGACTGATGTTGCTGGATGGGAGAGAGGGAAGATGGGAGAGGGAAGAGACCCTAATTTTTGAAGGGAATCCCTCCATAAGGACTCTAGGTACCAAGTCCTTATCCGGGGTCACTTCCCTGCATGCCTGCTACACTCCCTCCCTGCCTGCTACACTCCCTCCCTGCCTGCTACACTCCCTCCCTGCCTGCTACACTCCCTCCTGCCTGCTACACTCCCTGCATACATGCTACACTCCCTACATACATGCTACACTCCCTGCATACCTGCTACACTCCCTGCATACCTGTTACACTCCCTGCATACATGCTACACTCCCTGCATACATGCTACACTCCCTGCATACATGCTACACTCCCTGCATACATGTTACACTCCCTGCATACCTGTTACACTCCCTGCATACATGCTACACTCCCTGCATACCTGTTACACTCCCTGCATACATGCTACACTCCCTGCATACCTGTTACACTCCCTGCATACATGCTACACTCCCTGCATACCTGCTACACTCCCTGCATACCTGCTACACTCCCTGCATGCATGCTACACTCCCTGCATGCATGCTACACTCCCTGCATGCCTGCTACACTCTTAAACTCCATCGTGTTTCTCACTTTCACTATCATATTTTTCTATTATTTCTTCATTTCTACAGTGTTCCTCACTTTCTTTACCAAAGAAGTGGCACTAGGAGCTTTCTTTGGGCCCATGGTAGCTTATTTAGTAGTCACACACAATAATCAAGGCCCAAAAACAATGAATTGTTAATAAATGTTTTGTATAAACTCCTGGGGTGATGTTCACTCAAGTGTAAACAATGCTAGACTGCGTGACAATGTGCGTGGGAGGCGGGCCTACGGCCTTTGTATGTGCGCGGCACTGGTGGACAGGTCCCATACGGTCGGCGAAAACTAAAACAATCGGCGAAAACTAAGACAAATTTTCCCTGAAAAAAGTCGGCGAAAACCAAAATCGGCGAAAACTGGGACAAGCGAAAACCAAGGGATGACTGTACAGTGGTCCCCCGAGTAACGAACACCCCGGAAATCATACAATTATGTAAGTATAATATTGTAAGTGCTTGTGGAAGTGTATTTTTGGGGGCCTGAAATAGACTAACCTATGTGACATTATTCCTTAAGGGAGTAAATTCGTTCTGTAATGGCACTTGAGCAGGCTTCTGGGATGAAGTTTTTTCGTTACTCGGGGGACCACTGTACTTAGACCATAGGTGCTTTTCCAAGGAGAAGACAATATAACATTAACAGAAAATGGTAAACCTAGGGACTCGACAATTGTTTTTATGTATAAAGCAAAGAAGTGCAATAAAGAGGGGGTGGAGCAAAAATTGGCACTGTTAATTAACTTTACAAATACTCTTCATATCACAAAATGGGTAAGGCTTGAACCCATGGCAGGCGAGTCCTAAAACTCACAGGCCTGTGCGCTAACCTAGTTGGATGAATCTTATTAGAGACAGCTAGCTCAGTAGTTAAGCACACTAGCCTGTGAGTTTTAGTACATCTGCCACGGGTTCAGGCCCCACCCATTCTGAAATTTGTTTTCAATCTTGTTATTAATCTTACTAATACTGTATTCGTAATAATTATGAGGGTCGTCAAAGCAAGAAGGCTATGAAAACTAATATGTTAACTAATACGTACAATGGGCATGTTGTGGATCTCAAAATTCAGGGATGTTATAGACTGCACACAGACTTTCAACAGGGGACAACTGAAAGCTTCCCTCCTCATAGATAAACAATCCCTGATAATGACAACCCCTCCCCTTCCTATATAGTATATAAAAAATATTAGTAGCAGAAGTAAAGGAATGCACCTGGTCCCTACTATTGAAGAGCATCTTTAGCTTCTATGACACTCAGTTTTTAGGGAAGCAATTTGGTGTTTCCATGATAAACTGCATGGCAACTGAAGAGGCCAAGCAAATTAGCAGTTCGGAGACTTGTAATAGAACTGTGGTGGGAAAGAAACTACCAGGCCACAGTATGAAAAAACATTTTGGAGACAGAACTTTAAGCAAGTGTGAAGAGGCTCAAGGACAATCAATAGTACATTTCAAATGAGGCAGGCACTAACTAAATATTTGTGCTAGAACAAGCAATGGCTAAAAATGCCCTGGCTGACCATAGGAAGAGACGAGACATGACTACATTCCTCTGTCAAGTCCTAAAGGATACAAGAAAATTTATAACAAAGATTTCTTAATATAATCAACAGCAAGAAGAAAAAAAAAAAAAAAAAAAGAGGCCACAGTTATCTACAGAGGAAGAAAACAGTTGGAGGGATACTAGAACGTTTTCCTTCAACAGCAGTGTACTCTGCTCAACCAAATGACCCAGGTTGTATTCTCAGACAGCAGGGAAAGACATATGGATGAATTTTCAGGTCCTAAACACAAGGTTTGGGGGCCCATGTTACCTGATGTAAGTCATATGACCTACCTTCGTATGCTTCAAATCTCTCAACCTTTAACTTGCTGAACATGACCTCAAGTGTGAGGACAAAATATACAGTAGTGTACAGTACAATACTAATTTTGTTATATTGGCTCTTATGTTTACTTGTGCTACTGACCACTGTTTATTAACTTGCATATTTGGACATTCATATGTTTTCTTTCTTTGATACCAGATATTTTCAACCAGGGCAGGATGACACAATGAAAGAACATTCACCATCAAGTAGTACCTAGCTGTCTAACCAGACACGCATACACCAATTCATACGAACACTGAGTTGTAACATCCCCACCCATCCTTCAGAGAGCAGGCACTACTTCCTACCTCCAGAACTGAAACTGTTTTCCCTGGAATCTTTTCACACTTCAGCAGAACATCAAATCCCAAGAAGTACTTTTCTCCATTGGCTCCAATTTAACATAACTGCACATGTCTTCTGGATCATTTAACCCAACCTCTATCTTGCAGTGAAAAATAGGATATATAATTACCGTCCACTGTCATCAAACAAAAAAGAAGATATAAACTTGTGATATACAGTATGGGTTAGTGGTGCATCAAGATATGAAGATATTTCATTTTGACACAAGCAGGTGCCTCCTGCTTACATTAGTTAATATAGTATGTTACTAGTTTCCTTTCTCCTCCTCCGACCTTAACCTTAAACTTATTCATTTGACCATTCTTGCAACTTATCCACGACATCTTGCAGTCCTCCTTAATCTTTCTTTATCTCAAGAGCTTTGCATAAACAGGGACATATGCAGAGGATGACTAACATACAGTTAAAGTAAAAAGCAGCTGGCCCAGGGCCCTAAGGTGAGCCCCCAAGGCTCAATTTTGTATACAAAAATGACTAATGAAATCAATTTTATTATGTATCATTCTGAGTAATATGGATGAATATATTATTATTATTATCATCAACATATCATCATAATTGGGATTGTAATGGTAGGGACGAATGGAGGCAATGGTTAGTGAGGGTGTAAATAAACGTCATAGTTGGTGTAATAGATTAGTTTCAGGTAAAGTGATAGTAAGAGTACTAAAGTCAAAGTAAGCCTGGCCCATGGCCTTGCTCAGGGAGTAGAAAAACTCTCGGAACTCATCAAAGGTATGTTAAAAGTGGAACTTTCTACAGGAAGAGCAATTGAGAATTAGTGTGTTAGGACACAGATTATGTCAGAAGTGAATTCTGCATGTTCTTTGTTGGAAAGGACAGTCTATTAATATACAGTGAACTATTAGAGCTACCTGACAGTCCTTACACAGAGGCACCAGGAATCTCTCCACGTGATTTGTGTGTGAGCAACTCGTCCTTAATTCATAATTGTGCAAGTGTAGTTTCCCAACACCTTACAGCTATGGAAAAAAGACCATGAACTTAACTGCAGTTTAATTCAAAACAATTTGTTGTCCTATAATTCAGATCAATGCTGTGGTCATAGTTGTTGAAAGAGAACTGGAAAATACTGAAAAATAGCCCTACACATGAGAGCTCAGCAAATCATAAATAGTAAATGGAGCGGCTGAGCCTGCGGGTTTGTTACCCTGAATGTCCATGGCCAGGAACCTGACAAAACGCTAATACTGCGTGTGCTAGAAATGACATAACTATAACTGTACATGAAGAATGATGTGAAGTGAGGAATCAAATTTGTGGATACAGTACCTTGTAACACAGAGTTTGAAACAGTAATGAATAAGGAAGAGGATAAGATCCAATTCCTTGGATCAAAACTCCCTTTGCTGTGACAAGGCACCTCCTTGAAGAGTTTCTAAATAATAGAAATATTGTATATTGCATATACAGTGGACCCCGAGTAACGTAAAAACTTCATTCCAGAAGCCTGCTCAAGTGCCATTACTGAACGAATTTACTCCCTTAAGGAATAATGTCACGTAGGTTAGTCTATTTCAGACCCCAAAAATACACTTCCACAAGCACTTACAATATTATACTTACATAGTTGTACAATAACCGGGGTGATCGTTACTCGGGGGTCCACTGTATACTTTTCCCAGGGCACCAACTGCACTTAATCCATCACCTAGACATATGTAACATTTGCCACTGGACATACAGAGGAATCAATCTCTGTCAAGTCAATACCACTACAGTAGGTTTCATACACTAGCCAGCATTTGAAAAATTCTGTTGTCATAAAATCCTTGTGATTTATTGTCAGTGTGCAGTATACAAGACATTGTGGACAGCAGGAGTGAACTCAACATTTTAAATGTGGTAAAAAAAATGCTATAAAGAAATACAGTATGTAATCACGTATCCAAAAAATAAGAAAAAGAATTGTTCTACTATCAAATAAATTCTTTGATTTACTTTGATTTACTATATTACAGATGCTGAGTTTACCTCTACTATCAGTAACACCTCATATAATGTACAGCATAGAACAGAGAACCTGTCCTTTGGAAATGCCACTTGTCATTTTTTTTTTTTTTCAGACTGGCATCCTGTGACTCCATTCCCTTTGTGTAAATGTCATTTCCTCAACATTTTAAAATCTCCACCGGAATTCTCTAATATTTCTTTCACCAATGCAGTGTAATGTTGGAAAATCCTTACAGATTTAGCTCTTTCCATGAATATAACAACATTAATTCAATCTGCCATCTCTCAATGATTCATTGCTTCCTTTCTTGCAAGTAATCCTTCATTCAGTGGCATACCATCCCTGATATCAAAACCTGCTTTACCAATTCATAATTTAATTATCAGATGAAATGGTATATTGCTAACAAGTATAAAGACAACGATACAAGTTGCCAAAAAAAAACATTTTATTGGGAAAATGTGCTGTGTAGAGCTTTATCAAGTCATAACTATAAAGCTCTACAACGAGTTTAATGACATTTCCAAAAAAGCTTGTTCTGCAACTTATGTCTGTCTTCAAAGTAATCACCTGAGGGCACTGTATAGAAGGCCTTTCAACAGTCCAAGAAAATGTACTGTACCCAACCTTCTGTTTGTCTTATTTCTTCATCTTCTCAGAACTCTAGGTTAGTGATGCACAATATTCCTTCTAAATCCATGTTGTTGGTGGTCTGGCGTGAATCCTATCCTCTATAGGTGGTTTTACCAAGATTTGACCATAGAGAAGAGCACCAAAATAATGCTCATAATAACACGAGAAATACCATGCAAAGTTTTTTCTTTAACAGGATAACCAGTATAGATATACATATATGAGTTCACGCAGAGCTATCTGGTTAAAGCTAGCACCTTACGGGGGCACTGTGGACGCAACATGAGACAAGGGACGCAACAAGCAGCAGGTTCTCTTATTAAACATAAAAAGCATTACCATGTAGCTCTGGTTTCTATTTTAAGTGCTTTTAAGAATTACATCAGCGCAGAGGTCCTGTGCAAATATATACAAAGTGCGCTAAACTTAAACAGCCTATACCTAGGCTCTACTGTTAAAAGCAATGCAATCATTTAACAACAGGTGATCTGAACGATATTTATATCTACAGGAACACTGTTAGACACTTGGCTTATGGATACTACCAGAGAAAACGATACAGAATAATGATAATGGGATACTGCAACACTAGGGATATGCCAACCTGACTAGCATGAGAGCAAGTTTCTCACAACCAAGTCCCATCATGGGCAGGGTGGGCGTGGGAGGAAATCTTTAGGCGGGCGTTGTGCTTCTTTCTGCCCGACACGGCAAGATGACAGAAAGGAAAGAAAGAATGCAATCAGTGAAGATGGTGTGTGAGTGATGTCGTGCAGAAACGTTGAGAAGAGAATTGGCCAACAAACTTACAAATTGTTACATTTCTGAGACTAGTATCTATAATCAACAGTCAATCATGACCAAAAATGTAAAATAATATGATTTATGTGCAGTGATACATGCAATGGCAAGTAGAACTATTAGCTGTGAAGGGAAAAAGTACGTGTGAAATATAATCCATATGTCTTTCGCATTAATACCAAAAAAAGTAATTATTGTATATAGCTCTAGGTATTACATGGTAAAAAGGCAAGGGGGGAAAAAAGAGTTAAGGAATATGGGATAAGGATAAGGTGGTAAAAAGAAATGGATGATAAGGAAAGTAAATCACTTCCACACACACTGGGGTTAGGTTAAGGACACAAGAAACTACTTAGTGAATATCCTTAATGACAAACTATAAAAAAAACTATTAAATAATGGGAACAGTCTTTTGATTTTCACAAATGTTCTTCGGATTTGCAAAAGTAATACAGTACGTGTATATAAAAACCATTTAACATCATTGTGCAATGCACCAAGTTGCCAACAGCAGCATTAATTACTGAGCAAGTACAGTATCATCTCCAAGGCACATGGAATACTTTTCTACACAAAATTAATTTCTAAAGATCATTCTAATATACTGTACTCCGCTTTAATTTAATGTATTATTGGAAAGCATGCTCAGCACTTCATAAGAAGCACCTGAAACTTCATGGCTATGTTAAAGCAAACAGGAGGTTCCCAGCTTACAAACTTGCTAAGTTACATCTACACTCAAGCCAAGAAACTTAGGAACCAGTTAAAGTTTTACCAATGTCAAGGCACCGTACAACGTGTATGAATCCATAACCATTATAGTATATATACAATTGCTTTTCTATACAAAACTCATTTGTAAGTCAAAAAACTAGGAATGCAAGTCTTTTGTAAGTTAAGAGACCTCCTGTATATACAATACTTTGACTGCCCATTGTTTAAGTGTGTAAGATGATTCTCTAATCCTTCAACTACTATTTATTGTGTAGAAATAATCTAGTATTAACCTAATTTAAAGTTTACACTGTCCTATGATTCAAATGTTGCAATAATGAGTTAACTTTTCAATTATATAAAATTATAACCATCCTCTATCTTTACTGCATATCATTCAAAATAGACATTTCAGATCATTTAAAATAATGGCGCTACATCAAGAGTAAACAAAAGCACAAATAAACGATATTCACAATATATACATCGGAGAAGAGGAATTCTAAATATAAATTATCTAAACCCACTTGTTAAAGAGGGTTTAGAAAACTTCATGTTTGACATCTATGGAAAAAATATTTGTAGCAAGGTATGATTTGAGGGAAGAAAAGAAAAACACAAACAATACCAACTGGATTACAAGAAAGGAAAGTACGATAACCTATAAGAAACGAGGACAAGCTTGAAAGAGGTCTAAAGACAAGCTACAAAATAGTTCTAAGAGCAAAAAGAAAATACATAAGTTACAAAGAATGGTTGAAAGCATTAAATATTTTTAATTGGCTGAACGGAGCTAATGAGAAATGATAACCACTCTTACAGTAAATGATTATACAAAAAAAAAATAGATAAGGAAGATTTCTTAACAATCAACAGGAATAAACAAAACGCACGAGCTGTGACTCAACCCCCTGCAACCATATACGTAGCTGAGTACGCTCACACGCACGCACATGTGCACACACACACGCCAGCTGTGACTTGACCCCTGCAACCACTTACAGGTGAGCAAACACGCACATACAGACACAGACAAACACGCAGACACATAGCTGAGTACTGTACACTGAACATATGAACTAACACATACATAACTAGCTGAGAACAGTACACACAAACATACACCTACAGGCTTGACAACATGAAAAGTTGAGACAATAATATTTATATAATTAATGGTCATATGATGCTACAGGAAAAATATTAAAGTATAAAATTATACTTTGTTAAAGTATGCAGACATAAAGATTACTTTTCTTGAATACTATTATATATAAGAGTATTTATACTACTGTGGATCACCACTAAAATATTTACATTGAAAAGTTTGCAAAGCTGTGCAGGGTAAAGCATTCTTTATGTACTGTACATACAATATGCTATTGCAAATAGTCCATTCTTTTATATTTAAAATATAATATCGTGTTAACCCCAGGAATGCCAATAATAATCTTTATAGAAGACCCAAGAATAGGCTAATGGTTCAAGGTCCTATAATTTAATACCTATACAGGAATGGACTTGTTACGTAATATACAAAACACTTTTTTCATTTCAGAGATTTAATTATTTGCAGTGTGGAGAAAGTGAGCACAAAGCATGGATAAGCTAGGTTGATTGAGGCAATGTAAATCAGACAAAAAGAGAAATGGCAAGGCTGAAGAAGAAAGAGATATGAAATTAAAAATAAATCAAACAAAGCCTTACCGGATCTGGTTACCAAAGTTTCTAAATCGAGAGACTTTTCTGTGTCTGGGAAGCTCTTCTATACCTCTGGATGGCTTCAGCATCAACTGCTCCTGCAATGACCACCACTCACATTATAATGAAAAATATGTGCAGTATTTACCAATACAGTATTATATGAAAAAATAAACATTAAATGCTAAATTGCCCACACAGTTTTAGTGTTTTTTTCAATACTATATGTAGTTTGAAAACATATGCAATATTGCACCTTAGAAATATTTATACATTTGCAACAAGGGACAACCTTGTACACAGCCTTTAATACAAATTCAAAACATACATACACACACACACACACATCTGCACTCCTCACTTATATTCATCTATATGATCCTTGAAACATCATGTTATGTAAACATTCCTCCTGACCCCTAACGTAGGTAAGAACATAAGAAAGAAGGAACACTGCAGTAGGCCTACTGGCCCATGCGAGGCAGGTCCAAGTCTCCAACCGGCTTAAGCCAATGCCCAGATCCAGCCAGGTCAGGTTACATTCACTTAAGGAAGGAGCACGGCATCTGACCTAGTAGCACAAGCTAGTCAGGACCAACTCACACCCACCCGCACCCACTCATATATTTATCTAGCCGACCACCTGGATTTAACCCTCTCCAGGTAAACTCCAGGTAGTCAGGTCACTTCCACTTAAAGAATTAGTACGGCATCTGACATAGTAGCACAAGCTAGTCAGGACCAACTCACACCCACCCACACCCACTCATGTATTTATCTAACCTATTTTTAAAACTACACAACGTCTCAGCCCCTATGACGGTACTTGGGAGTTTGTTCCACTCATCCACAACTCTATTACCAAACCAGTGCTTTCCTATATCCTCCCTGAATCTGAACTTTTCCAACTTGAAACCATTGCTGCGAGTCCTGTCTTGACTGGATATTTTCAGGATGCTATTTAAATCCCCTTTAATTATTCCTGTTTTCCATTTATACACCTCAATCATAGCCCCCTAATTCTACGCCTTTCTAGAGAGAGGGGAGAAAGAACGATGCAAGATCAAGCATTTTGAAACATGACTCTTTGGAAATACTTTGAAAATAGCGAGCTAGTTTGGCAACCCACAGATATACATGTAGAATGTTAATTCAAGTGTTCTAAATGTCTTTCTTTAATTAAAAAGTAAAATCTATCTAAGCACCATTTTCTACTACCTGTAGTAATTTCTTGTACCACTTGCAACATGATAATGGTACAAAATGAACCAAAATGCTATCATAATTTCATCTAATTTGTTTGAATAAGGGTATTATAACTCTTGTTTTTCATTGTAACTTTTTATTTTTTAACACGTCAGCTGTTTCCCACTGAGGCGGGGTGACCCAAAAAGAAAGAAAAACCCATAAAGAAAGAAAAAACTTTCATCATCTTTCAACAATTTCACCATCACTCATACATAATCACTGTCTTTGCAGAGGCCCTCAGATATACGTAGTTAATTTTTTCCTACTCATTTTATTATTTTTTTTGTATGATGTAGTTACCACAATTGTTTAGAGAGTATTTTTTTTTTAACGCATCAGCCATTTCCCACAAAGGCAGGGTGACTTGAAAAAGAAGAAACACCATCATCACTCACTCCATCACTGTCTTGCCAGAGGCATGCCAATACTACAGTTCATAAACTGCAACATATCTCCACCCTCCTTATCAACAGCAAATAAAGTTTGGTGAATGATGGAGAGGCACTAGCATATCACAAGGCATCAATTTGGAAGGACGTGTATGGCATAAACCCATCCTTGACCTGTTACCCACCAAGACTGAGTGACCCAAAGAAGGAAAATGTATTTATCATAACTCATTCCTAGTTTTCCTTCCAGAAATGGACAAATATTACAGTTCTGCTAATCCACCATTGTAAACATGTAAATATGATCCCTGAACCATCTGCCTAGCTCTTCAACCATCCAACTGCCTAGTTCTATATAATTTTAATCAGAAAGCTAGGATAAAATATAATAAACCATGTTAGAAAGAATTTCTTTCCCCCTAGCTAAAACAAAATGATTTTAATTGAATGATAATTTTACAGGTCTGGCAACAAAATGTATTTTTCATATCAGGCAAAGTGAAATCATGTACAGGAACACTAATAAATAAAAAACTGAAAAAAGTAAAGGCATCATAAGATGGATATAAACCAAACATGTAAACATAATATCATATAGGAGAGAACCAATTTTATACAAGTTTCGTTATAAAATGTCTCTAGTATATGTTGCTTAAAACAGATCCTTTACTATATACTACATTTTATTTGTTTGTATTGTTTTGTGACTGAACACATACAACAGACATGCATAATATAATCTGAGAAAAATTGGGATAATAATCCCATACATGTCATTATTGATTATTGAAATAAAAAAAACTCTCAGAAGAAACACAGCCAAGATACAAGAAAAATTATCACTGCAAGAAAGACACTTTGCCGAAGATCTTGTATTTCTGACACAAAGTGATAGGCATGCCTGTACTGCCATGCCACAGGGGGCTAAAGCCAACTATTAAAGGCCTACCACATTTGTTCATACCTACCTTTCTTGTTGCCCAGCTAACCATAATGGCCTATATATGAAGTCTGTTGTCTACCTTGCACTGTAATAAGCTGAAGTCAACCATGAATTAGTTTACAGATTTGGAATAATGGCTCCAAGCTGACATATAGTAGTAGTAGTAGTAAAAGAAACTTATAGCAAAGAAACTCATATTTATACAATGTTTTTTCTCACTGGGTTAAACATACATTACATAAATAAAAAGTTCTTTTCCATAATTGACTGTACTACCCTAGTTTATGCATACCGCTGATCACCTTCCAAAAGAAAGAGGGAGAGAGATACGGACTAAAATGAAGCACAAAGGGATCAATTTAAGTTTTACTAAACCTGCTGATGAATAAGCATATATGAAACAACCATTCTCTGTCCTATTCTTTTCTATACAAACTATTCACTTATAAATTAAAATGCCAGGAACACAACCTGTTTGTAAGTTGAAACACAAGGAATACAATTCAGTCATAGGTTGAGGGCCTCTTGTGAATGGTAGGAATATATGCAATATGTTAAATATACACTTACAGTAGCCAATGTTTACCTAAAGAGTGTGAAGCTTGAATGGTGCTCTATTCTGGAGTCTTATATATCTGTTAAGTGTTACTTGCAATTAGCTGCCGGATAATAAATCACACCTAAAGTTGTTTTAAAGAGACTGTTGTTTAGGTATTTCATGTTGTGATTTTGAAAATAGAGAACGTGTGTTTCAGAGATGTGGTGTTACAACATCCTCCATTTTCTGACCATGACAAAATCAGTCAAAAATGTCACCTCTGAGTTGCACTAACCTCCTGAGTTTCCTCGCCAGATGCATCCACAGAGCCTTGACGAGTCAAGTACTTGGAGGGAATGGACTCCCCTCTAAGAAGCGGCCGTCTGCGGCGGCCACCACGGCCTCCTACAGAACTGCCATCACGTAAGCGCTCATCCTCATGTGACGGTGCCTCTTCATTCTCGCCTGGGCTGGAGCTGCTGCCCACTGGGCTACAATGACAGGGTCCTCAGTTTTCCCATGCTTAGTAACAATAGCTGCACCTCTGGCAACCACTAATGCTACTGCTACCATTATCATGGGTGTGAGTGGCCAAGATGTATCTTGCCACTACACCCGAGTTGCATTTCATACACGTTACTCAAGTTACGTCCTAATGCACTTCCCTGTTGTACACATACTGAGGCAACTGTACAGCTAACTCATTACTTGAAAATTTGTGCATCTTGAAGAATATGAGCTGTATTTGGAACACTTTAAACTTTTAGACCTACACAGTGAAAACTTTCAGACTCGTATTTAAAAGCTGAATTAAGCAAAATAGCTAACAAGTGTGCATTGTATAATATAGTGCACACATTGTGTTGTGAAATATTTTATCCAATTACATGACATAATTTTACCCTAGAACACAATTACAAAATTTGAAAAAAAAAAAACATTTCATTTTTTAAAATGAAGTCCCAAGCAGCTGTGTTGCCATGATCAAAATGCAGTAAATTGTGCCTCTTACTCAGGCATGTTCATATAGCCCTAGTAAACTCTGCAATACCTATACTAATCTTTAATACACTTTCTAGAGTAAAAAAAAAAAAAAACACCAGACAAAAATGTAGCTACAGAAAATGCATCTGAACATTTCACTAAAAACAAAAAATAAAAATGCTTACATGAATATATTTGACACTTCTACGACAACACAAACTTACAGAGTATATTTGCTGTGGTAGTGAAGGCTCAAGTGGCTGCACGAAGAGTTCTGATTGGTCCAGAGAGCAGTGATGTCACAAGGTGAGAAGGGATTAAATAAGGCCATGCTCAAGTAACCAAAGACTTCATATAGTTCTAAAAACTAAAATCTGGGAACCATAGGGATAGAGGAGAAACTTAGGTATTTAGTAAGCAATAACAATCAAGAATTACAGAGAGACTTAAGTGTCTTAAGCCTCACAATTAAAACAAAATAATTACCTATATGTAGCTATAAGAGTAGAGCTATGCTCATGGTGTCTTCTCGTTAGTAATTAATTTATATATCGTTACATTTCTAATGACTGTAATACTTGTTACCTCTTCATCTAATCCATTCCATTCTATTATTCTGTGAATTATATTACTTATAAAGAGAACTGTAAAATAAAGTATCCAGACGAGTTTTGACATTAGTTATAATTCTTGCTTGCTTACCATTATATTTTATAAAACAGTGTATAAAGTCAATAAATGAAGTGTAAAATAAAAACACTGAACTCAAGCTTGTTACAATACTGTAGGCCTATAAGAAAAAATAAATGAACATGCATAAAATAGAATGCAAAGCTGAAGCCTTTTGTTGGCTGATTAATGGCCCTTGACACATGATACACACTTTATTTATGAATTTAATTGAATTTTGTGTGTTATCTACTCATTATAATCCACTGATAACAATACATTGTGAGTACAGTAGTTGCATTACAAATAACTGTGCATAAACTTATGAATCATATAAACTACTATCATGCTTCAGAGGATGATTACAGGCTAGTTTGGAGTCAACATACCTTTGTGAAGTGATGCTGTCATTAGACGATGACAGAAGATCTACACTGGTTTGTGCTCTAACACGTCTCTTGGGTGAATGCCGGCGTGGTGATCGATCCCAGTGAGGCGGCTCAAGGCGACTCTTGACTCCTTCATTCTGCCCTGTAACCCCACCTCCGGTAATTCCCTCAGTGGGTCTAACATTTCCTATGCCTAACAGAGACTTAAGCCCTTTTCCTGGAGATCGCTTTAGTCGCTTCCGACCGAGGCGTTTGAGTGGGGAAGTTGTAGCATGGGAATCTGAATGAAGAACCTCTGAGGATGGGCAGTCATAGAGACCATCAGAGTCAGTGTATGGTAACTCAGGTTTTCCACTGACACCAAAAAAAGCTGGATATATCCTTGCTACACTAAGACGAGAGTCACTGATGGGAGATTCACTACGGGAACTGACTGGACTTAATCTGGCAGGTTTTTCACTTAGACAGTCTTCTAAAGATGACTCGCTATGTAGCGAACCATGGACCACAATAGCCGGCGGAGATCTTGTTAAGCGAGGTGACTCTTTAGGAAAAGAATGGCTAGTGGAGAGCAGCAGCCTCTGCCGCTGTGCTTCTCCTTCATCCACACAGATAGTCTTTTGCACTTCACTTCTCTGCATTATACCATCACTACACTCGTCATTAGTATCCAGCTCCAGAGCAGAATCAGCTTCTGGTTGGGAGGCAGCAGGATCGTCCGTGGTTTCAGAGTCAGTTTGGAGAAGCGGGGAGGGAGTAGATATGGGTGCAATTTCTGTTGGTGGCGATTTGAGCAGAGGTCGGCGTTTTGATCTATTCGGAGGAGTTATAGCAGGTGGAGGACTGGGGATTTGTAAGGGCCGGGAAGGTATTGATGACACAGAGGGAGTTGTTGGTTCCTCAGGACACAATGGATTATTAGATGAGCACCGTGAAGGTCCTGGTGAATATGCAGAACTATATCCTGATGAGCTAAGATTAGATTCAGATGCTCTTAGATCAACCCCTAGAAAGGGACTGAGGTAGCAAGAAGAAGGTCCATCTCTCCGGCACCCACTTGTGGGAGAGTCTGTGTCAGACTCAACTTCACTGAGCATGTTGGTAACTGTTATGGTAGGAGTTGGCTGTAGATCCAACGATCCAGCCTTCTCTCGTTGTAGGGGATATCGCCTTGGAGGAGGAACCGGAGGTTTGGAGGGCTGAGGTGCCTCAATACTGATGGTAGGTACAGGTGGATACTGCTTTCTCAATGCTGGTGGTGAAGCTAATGTAACATTAAGTGTTGGTATTATAAGAGGCTGTGGCAGTGGCTGTGACTGAGGATCATCATCAGCAGAGGAGATTGTAATGATAGGAGCCTGCAAGATTCTTCCCACATCAACACTCTGTGAGCGTGTTCGAGGTGCAGAGTCCCACTGCACATTATCAGTGTCCTCCACCTTGATCATAGGAACAGGTATGGTAATACCTCCACAGGCACCATCAGAAGAGCTTTCACCCTTTTCAGGACTGAAGTGAAGTAAATTGGCATTTGGAATATGTAATGGCGGAGGCTTTGTTTTAACTTTAGGTGAAGTTGCAGGTGAAATATTGGGTGATGTTACCGGAGAAGGAGTCCTGGATGAAAGAGAAGAAGAGGGTGTAACAGTGGCACCAGTGGGAGAGAGAGTCTCTGACCTTGCACTAGCATTGGCAAGACTGTGCAAGCTCTTCAAGGAAGTGAAAAAGATACGGTGATCCGGACCAGAGCTGTCAGAACTACTGCGCTCCACAGATATTGAGAGAGAAAATTCTGATTCAGTATCTTCACTATCCTTGTTGTCATTAGATTCTGAACTTGTGCGTGGCTTAGGTCGGTACCTGCATGGTGTGGGTAGTGGTGAAGGAACAGGTGTAGGCACTGGTGTGGGCAGCTCCGTAATAGGTGACAGACAACGATGTTGATCATTATTGGGCACTTCCAGGGTGATGACAGGCCCAGAATTTTGAGTAGACCCACCTGCAGACTGAACCTGTAAAACACAGGTATACAATTTATACTTTTTTTTTTGTTTAGCATACTAGCCATTTCCCACCAAGGCAGGGTGACCCAAAAAAAGAAGAAAGACTTTATAAAGTTTTCTTCTTTTTACATTTAGTAATTTATACAGGAGAAGGGGTTACTAGCCCATTGCTCCCATATAATTTATACATATAAACTTTAGTGTATAAATAAATTTGTAATAAAATTACAAAAAATATCTTATCTTTACAGCTATTGCAGTAAATATCTTAATGAGTAAAGCAAAGGTCATATACAGAGCTATGGTCATACAGAGCTATGATCATAACCATAGGTAATTTTTTAGGTTTAAAGCCTATTGACTGCATGTGGCTAACAAGTAGCTAGCAGTGGTTAGCATGCTTTACTCACACCCAAGTGAGCATAGGGTCAAACTCCTCTGAGGTAGGATATATGGGCCACTCTAATACCTACTGTCCCTGTTACCTAACATTTAATACATATCTGAATGTTAGTAAACTGTACTGGGTCACATCCTGGGGCAGGAGCTAAACAAATAACCCTATTGGAAATCAGCTACATTAATTAACTTTACTGTATTGTCCTGGGTTGCTAATACTCAGGGTTAGTAATCAAAATAGTCTTTTATCACCTGTACATTATCAAGACTATTTTAAATTCTAAATGTATATACATAATGTACACTTCTCAGTGTACTAGTACATACCCTGTGTATTATTATTATTCTTGTTTCTATGTAATTGGGAGGTGAAAACTGCAGCACCACACAAAGCACATTTAACTCCCATTTTGTATTTACAATCCATTATGTACATATATATACAGGAGGCTAGGTGTAGGTTGGTAGTCTGCAACCACCCATGGAGGTACTACCATCCTACCAAGTGAGTGTGAAATGGAAATCTGTAACTGTTTGACATGATGGTAGAATTGCTGGGTTTTTTTTCTGTCTCAAACACATGGGATAACAGGTATATGTTGCTACTTCTACTTATAATTAGGTGACACTACACATGCTTGTTCATGCATAAATATATTTACACACCCATCTGGGTTTTCTTCTATTTTCTTACTAGTTCTTGTTCTTCTTTATTTCCTCTTATCTCCATCGGGAAGTGGAGAAGAATTCATCCTCCGTAAGCTGTGTGTCTCGTAAGAGGTGACTAAAATGCTGGGAGCAAGGGGCTAGTAACCCCTTCAGTATAAATTACTAAAAAGAAAAACTTTAGTTTTCTTTAGTTTTTCTTTTTAGATCACCCTGCCTTGGTGGAATACGGCCAATTCATTTAAAAAACTTCAGGAGTCTTACAAATTTGGCCCACCTGTAGAACTATATTGCAGTAAATTTCACTTTTTTTTTTAACCTTTCGATAAATAATGGACATTTGAAGCCTCAAAGAATTTTTGTAACTGATTTGGTGAGATAAAATATATTCAGGTGGTGGAGCAAAATATTTAATTGTAAAAATATTTTCTTTTAACATATTTCATTTAATGGAGGATGCCAGAAACTTTGAAGATTTTTGTTTTACAGGTACAGTGGACCCTCGCTATTCGAACACTCCAAAACTCACCCTCATTCCAGAATGCTGTTCAAGTGCTGTTACCAAACAGATTTATTCCCATAAGGAATGATGTAAATTAGGTTAGTCCATTTCAGACCCCCAAAAATACACTTATACAAGCTCTTACAATAATAAACTTACATAAATGGGCGAGTTTTGGAGTGTTCGAATAGTGAGGGTCCACTGTATTAACTGATTAAAAAAAATTAAATCCCACACATACGTAGGTGTGGTCACCCACTCAGATACTGTTCAAACAGAAAAACTACAAAAAGGAAAATTTACAGTAAAATGTAAACTATAACTTGGGGAAAACTAATTTCAAACATCTGATTACCTTAAAAGAAATAACATGCAAGTGTTATTACCTGCACCTGCAATGTCCCAGGAACAGTAAGTGTGTCTTGCTTGCACTGTGGTGGCGTTTTTTGTGGTGTGGTGGGTGTGGTGGAGGGTGATGCATGGGTTGAAGAATCATCAAATTCAGAGCCATGAGGACTGGATGGGTTGGAGGAAGGACGGCCAGATCCACCTAAAAATTGCAAAACATTGCCAATAGATTAATTATATCTAAATACAAAACTTCAATAAATACCTAATGGTTCAAATGAACCCACGTGGAGAATATATCTCGACACTGAAGCTAACTTACCAAAATTTTTTAGCATCGCTAATAAGGAATCAGCAGAGGATATTTTGACCATTTTAGTGCGACTCTGTGGTGATGATGTTTTGGAGGAGGGAGACGATGAGCTCTTCACTGTAAGGAGTCTCTTTGGGGGGTCGGGTGTCATCTCGGATGATGAGACATCAGGTGTTTCCATCACATCCTCACTTCCAGATCCACTGTATCTAAAAGAACAAAAATCTAACTTAATCTAATTTAACAACAAAGTTAATCATCCATGACAGGAATGTAAGTAATACACCATTCAAAACTCAAGGAAGTGTCAAAAAAATATTTAGCTATGGTTTGGAACCACAAAAGCAATGACCTACTTAAAAGATTAAAAAATATGGCAATGTTTACAGCTAAAAAAGCAGTGGTCCAGATATAAAACAGATCTTAATCCAAAAATAAAAGCCTGGGAAAAGTCAATCAAACAAGAGCAAGACTTATTTGGTTTGTTTTAACTCAACAGCTGTCTCCCACCAAGGCAGGGCGACCCAAAGAAGACACATTCACCATTATTCATTCAGTCTTCAGAAATGTCCTGTCATCACAATCAAATTATCCTGCAATTGCGACATCCCCACTCCTATTTCAGAGTGCAGGCACTGTCCTTCCCACCTCCAGGACTCAAGTACAGCTAACTAGTTTGCCTAAATCCTCTCATTTATGTTATCTTGCTCACAAAATGTCACCCCAATAAATATTTGGTCTATAACTTGTCTCTTCAAACTGTAACCCAGCCTAATTCATTTTGATTTTCAATATTTTACTATTTATTTGCAACCTTTAATTTTTTTAACTATACAGGCCGGACTTGAGTCCTGGAGATGGAAAGTACAGTGTCTGCACTTTGAAGGAGGGGTGTTAATGTTGCAGTTTTATAACTGTATTGTAAAGCACCCCTCTGGCAAGACAGCGATGGAGTGAATGATGATGAAAGTTTTTCTTTTTTGGGCCACCCTGCCTTGGTGGGAATCGGCCGATGTGTTAATAATAATAATAAAAACATTATAGTAATGTTATTATATAGTGCTGATGAATGAACGATGGTGAGCATGTTTACTTTTCTAAGGTCACCCTACCTCAGTGAGAGACGGCCAGTGTGCGTAAAATATTAAATATTTTATGCAATTCCCATTAGCTGTCATTTTCATGTCATAAACAGTATTTATTTTATACTGTTTATCTCTTTTTAATCATGTAAAAAACCTTGTGCTAATTGTAATTCATGTCATGTATGATGTTAACCTGTTAAAAATCAAATATAAGCTAAGGTGTAATGTCAGTAGTGTAATGAACACTTGCTAATTTATACAAAGAATCCCAATTAGAGGCAAAGAAAACAAGGAATAATTAGAGCTATGTATTTAAGCTGCTGAAGCCTCTTCAGTAAGTCTGTTGATGAGGACCTCAGATGCTGTCACTCTATATAAAGGCTCATTGTACAAGAAGTCATCAGAACTCTCGATAAAAGTCAAGAGCTTGCAAGAAGCTGACAAGAGCTTTCAGTAAAGTCAGCACCTGCAAGATGTCAAAGCTTTCAGTAATAACTACCTGCTAGAAGCTGACAGTGCTGTCAGTAAACCACCTCACAAGCTTGACAAAAAAGCTCACAAACTTGACAAAAGAGATGGATACTCTTGAAGAAATAACATTCAAACATAGTCAAAGCTTATACAAGGGATGTGCAACATAACTACAAGTTGTATTCCTGATATTCCAGTATTAGGTAGTACCAATGTCATGAAGGATTTAAATCCTATTTGCCTACAGATAACAATAATACAAAGGAAGGTTAATGTCACATACTTTTTTTTTTTTTTTTCAACAAGTCGGCCGTCTCCCACCGAGGCAGGGTGACCCAAAAAGAAAGAAAATCCCCAAAAAGAAAATACTTTCATCATCATTCAACACTTTCACCACACTCATACATTATCACTGTCTTTGCAGAGGAGCTCAGATACGACAGCTGAGAAAAGTCCTTCCCAGCTGTCACTATCTCAGACCCCTCCTTTAAAGTGCAGGCATTGTACTTCCCATTTCCAGGACTCAAGTCCAACTAAATCAATTAACTGGTTTCCTTGAATCCCTTCACAAAATGTTACCCTGCTCACACTCCAACAGATCGTCATGTCCCAAAAACCATTCGTCTCCATTCACTCCTATCTAACACGCTCACACATGCTTGCTGGAAGTCCAAGCCCCTCGCCCACAAAACCTCCTTTACCCCTTCCCTCCAACCTTTCTGGACGACCCCTACCCCGCCTTCCTTCCCCTACAGATTTATACGCTCTCCAAGTCATTCTACTTTGATCCATTCTCTCTAAATGACCAAACCACCTCAACAACCCCTCTTCAGCCCTCTGACAAATACTTTTAGTAACTCCACACCTTCTCCTAATTTCCACATTCCGAATTTTCTGCATAATATTTACACCACACATTGCCCTTAGACAGGACATCTCCACTGCCTCCAGCCTCCTCCTCGCTGCAGCATTTGCAACCCATGCTTCACACCCATATAAGAGTGTTGGTACCACTATACTTTCATACATTCCCTTCATTGCAGATATTTGTAATTCTGGGAATCTGAAATTTAACCAATATTTTCATGAAGAATTGAGGGGGTATATAGAGAAGTTAGGAGTAACAAGAAAACTAAGAATATCAAAATAGCTAGGACTCAAAAATGGGAATCAAAATTTATACAAATACGTATTAACATGCTCAAAAGTGTGTCCAGGGCTCATAGGATGATAAAGACTCAAATGTGACGTGAATAATCATTGGCAGGCAACAAGCACTTACCTCTGTGTATGTCGTATTCTTGGAGATCTTCTTGGGGACCGTCGTGCACCACCAAAATTAAATATTCTGCTGGGTGACTTTTCTTCATTGCAGCTCATGTCTGAAGATGAGGAACTCATCTCTTTGGACATTTTGTCCAAAAGCTTGGCAAATGTGACTCTTTTGTCCTGTTTGGAGGGTGAAGGTGCAAGAGAGATGAGAGAGGTTTCCCGAATAAGCCCCTCAGGAATGCACTCATCACCAACATCACTGCGGAGAAGCTCTGTGGCTATGTCAGCACTGCGAGTACGTTCCTGAAAAAATGACCAACACTTAGGAAATGGACGATAATGAGAGTAAGAACGCTAATGCAAAACAAAAATTTTATTATATATAGATGTCACATTGAACTAAGAGAGTAATAGATTCTTCAATAAATGACAAAATGACAACAAAGCCAAGTAAACACAGAAAATAGTATGGTAGTAAATTATAGGACAAGATATATATTAAGATTGCATGCAAGAAAAACTAAGTTAGACTTTTAATGAGACCCCTATTAAATGCAAACAGTACTTAGAGAAATGTATATAGTATATATAGTTAAAAATTATTTACATTGCCAGTATACAAAAGATGAAATACATGCACAAAAACTCAATTTTATATGTACACAAGTTTTAAAAAAATACCGTAGTAAACTATGTTACAGATAAGATGCATAAATGATTATATTACAGTAATTAAGAGAATATAATCAACAAAATATTTTTAAGGTTGTTAAGGATGGTATACTGCACTAAAGACAAATGGTGCATCCTTTCAAATTGAAGGCATAACTAATTTCTACACTATACACCAAGAATCTAAAGAACAAAGGTGACAGCTAAAAACATATATGTACAGTATTAAGATAATTCACCTTAAGTAACCCACACCATGAAAACTGTCACTTACAACTATGACAATACTGTATGAGTAAGCCTCCTGTTGTCTTGACTCACACTACCTTTAAATCAACCTTCAAATTCAAATTTATTTTTATGCAGAATAAAAATAATGCAGTTTACATGTAATAAAACACTGTTAGGCACAAAAGAAAGCCACTAGTATGCAATGTATTTTAGGCAAACTAATCAACTGAAAGACAGGGTCTGTACCAGTATTGTGAAAAATACTTTAAGTTCTTTCAAAATTACTATTTGTTATTTTGTTGGTTTTAATTTTCATGCTCTCTAAAGAGCAGTATGAGGGAATACTTCTGCTCAAAAGTTATTAAGTAAAAGTTTAATTAGTTTCTTGGTTTAACTTTATAAAGTTCTCCTTGAGGATAAAACTCTTGAAAGTCTTGCTGTGCTTTATTACTCATTTTGCCCCTAACTCTGCCTTCAAACCATGATGCAGTAGTTTTAATTATTATGCAGCCTAAAACCTTATTAGATTACAATTGGAAAGCTTTGTGCTACACTGTTTTTCTTCTGAATATTTCATTATATGTTTACATCAAATCTCCATGAGGAAGTGGAACAGAATTCTTCCTCCGTAAGCCATGCATGTCGTAAGAGGCGACTAAAATGCCGGGAGCAAGGGGCTAGTAACCCCTTCTCCTGTATATATTACTAAATGTAAAAGGAGAAACTTTCCTTTTTCCTTTTGGGCCACTCCACTTCGATGGGAAACGGCCGACGTGTTGAAAGAAAGAAAGATGTTTACATCAAAACAAATGGTTGTAAAAATACAGCGGTATTGTTTTTTTTCTATAATGCCACAGTAAAACTTACTACAGTAGACCCTCGAATATCATAAGCATCGGATTTCATAATTTTCGCTAATCGTAACGTTTTTTTGTCAAAATATTGCCTCGTGGATCATCATTTGACTCGCTAATAGTCATTTGTCCCGAACGCATACGAGCGGCCTGATTGGCCCCACACACCATTCACAATCAGTGTGCCATTGTTTATCAGTGAGTGAACATGATCCCACGCATTCATACGATACATTTCGTAATATGTATTCCATTCTTTTTAGTGCTTGCAACTGCTAAATAAGCCACCATGGGCCCAAAGAAAGCTCATAGTGCCAGCGCTTTGGTAAAGAAGCTGAGAAACACAATAGAATTCAAGAAAGACATCATTGCAAAATGTGAAAGTGGAGTGCGTGTGGCAGAGCTTGCCAGGATGTATGGGAAACCCCATACAATCATCGCTTCCATCGTGGCCAAGAAAAAGGAAGTCAAGGAAACTGTTGTTGCAAAAGGGGTAAATATGCTCGCAAAAAAGAGATCGCAAATACTCAAAGATGTGGAGAAGTTGTTGTTGGTGTGGATCAATGAGAAACAATTAGCAGGAGATAATTTGTAAAAAGGCAAGGCAGTTGCATGACGATCTCTTAAAAAAAATGCCTGCAACGAGTGCTGATGTTTGTGAATTTAAGGCCAGCAAAGGCTGGTTTGAGATATTTAAGAAGTGTAGTGACATACACAGTGTGGTAAGGCATGGCGAGGCTGCAAGTTCTGACAAATGTGTGGCTGAAAAATATGTGCGTGAATTCAAGGGGTACATAGAGGCTGAAAATTTCCTCCCCCAACAAGTGTTCAATTGTGACGAAACAGGCCTCTTTTGGAAGAAAATGCCAAAGAGGACCTACATCACGCAGGAGGAAAAGGCACTGCCAGGACACAAGCCTATGAAAAACAGGCTAACTCTCATGTTCTGTAGTAATGCTAGTGGGGATTTCAAAGTGAAGCCTTTACTGGTGTATCACTCTGAAAATCCCAGTGTATTCAAGAAAAACAGTGTTGCCAAAGCTAATTTGTGTGTGATGTGGAAGGCTAACAGTAAGGCATGGGTCACGAGGGAAATTTTCCTTGATTGGTTCAATGAAGTGTTTGGCCTGAGTGTGAAGAAATCCCTCCTGGAAAATAAATTGGAACTCAAGTGCCTCCTGGTAATGGACAATGCTCCTGCTCATCCTCCAGATTTGGATGACCAAATGGTGGAGGAGTTTTGTTTCATCACAGTGAAGTTCTTGCCCCCAAATACTACTCCTCTCATCCAGTGCATGGACCAGCAGATCATTTCAAACTTCAAAAAACTCTACACCAAAGCAATGTTTCAAAGGTGCTTTGATGTGACCTCAGACATTGCATTGACCCTAAGAGAGTTCTGGAAAGATCACTTCAATATCATCCACTGCATAACTCTTATAGATAAGGCTTGGAAGGGAGTGACTTCCAGGACTTTGAACTCTGCTTGGAGAAAATTGTGGCCAGATTGTGTCCTCAACAAAGATTTTGAAGGGTTTGAGGCTGATCCTGACAACCCTATGCCAGTTGTGGAATCTATTGTGTCTTTGGGGGAAGTCCATGGGGTTGGATGTGAGTGGTGAGGATGTGGAAGAGTTGGTGGAGGACCACAATAAAGAGCTAACCACTGAAGAGCTGCTAGACCTTCATCTGGAACAGAAACAGACCACAGCTCAGGAAATTGCTTCAGAGGAGGAAAAGAGAGGGAAGGAGGTGCCTTCTTCAGAGATTAAGGAGATTTGTGCAATGTGGAGTAGGGTGCAAACATTTCTGAAGGAACATCACCATAACAAAGCTGTTACAGACCGTGTCTGCGACATGTTCAATGACAATCTTATGTCCCATTTTAGGGAAATTTTAAAGAGATGCCAGAAACAGAGCTGTCTGGAACAATTTTTTTGTGCAACAGGGGTCCAGTGACTCAAGCTGGTCCTAGTGGCATTAAAAAACAAAGAAGGGAAGTAACCCCGGAAAAGGACTTGGTACCTGAAGTCTTTATGGAAGGGGATTCCCCTTCCAAACAGTAATTTCTCCATCCTCTTCCCTTCTTCCATATTCCATACACTAAGAAGAGTCTTCAATAAAGGTAAGTGTCATGTTATTATTGTTTTATTCATGTCTCATTGTTTTCTGTATATGTAAATCTATATTTCAGTAAAAAAAAAAAAAATTTTTTAATACTTTTGGGTGTCTGGAATGGATTAATTGGATTTAGATTATTTCTTATGGGGAAAATGGTTTCGCAAATCGTAAATTTCACCTTTAGTCAGACTCTCTGGAATGGATTAATTACGAAAATCAAGGGTCCACTGTACTTTATAACAATGCAAATTTTAACTATAACCAGCCCTAATATCTAGCAATTTCACTAAAAACTGATAACCAGGTAGGATGTCATAATTTGTTTGGCTTAAGGAGGATTGAGAGAGATTCAGAGTGGTACAGGTGGGGTGGGGTAAGGCTGGGCAAGGACTTGAGAAAGTGAGGTGGTGAGTGCACAATCTATATACAGTATACTGTCATTTAACACAAGTTTATTTGGCATGATTTGACTATTGCACAATTGAAGAATTGCGGCACATTTTTATGTAACACTATGTAAAATTAACTTTACACAGTTCGTGAAACAGGAAAAAATTTTGAGCGAGCAGTCGCCTGCTTTGGGTTACGCCACTGAGTCAATGGGGGAGACCTACCGCCACCCTCACCCACCAACACCACCCTCCCAGCCTGCCCATGCCACCACCCGACACCACCCCACCATTCGTAATTCATACGCGTACAAATTACTATATCTTGTATCTGCCAAGCAATCATGACACCCAGTAGGCATACCAGTGTTGCTCAAAGTGGCAAGAAAACAAAGATATTAGACAAGACTTGACTGACTTACTGAATGACTTGACTGGCTTGACTGACTTACTGAATGGCTTGACTGACTTACTGAATGGCTTGACTGACTTACTGAATGACTTAAAAGTTAGACACTCAGTACAACCATTGACTTCAGTACCAGAACCTTTACCATCCACCTCAGCCCAGTAGGGCCACAGCATAACTCTCCACTCTCTTCACAATCATCCACAAACACCAGCACCCACAATTTAAGGTAAGAAATACTATTATTTCTATTACTTTTGTAGTCTTAAGCAGTAAAAACAACATAATACATCGTGATAATGAACTACAATTACATATTCACTTTCATTTTTGTAAAATCTGTTGGTCTAAAAAAAAGTTGTTTGGCTTTTTGGGGGCTCCCAGGAACATAACCCTATTTTTCCCATAAGTTCTTCAGTTCATCTAACACGATTTTACCTAACATGGCGTTTTCAGGAATGTAACTATCGAGTTAAATGACGGTCTACTGTAATCAAGGCCAGTAGCCTAAATTCAAACACTGTCAAAATATACTTGGAACTAGTAACCCCTTTCCCTGCATAAATTACTATAGTATATAAAAAAAAAGAAAAACTGTTTCTTCTTTTTTAGGTCACCCTGCCTAGGTGGGAGACAGCAGTGTTAAAAAATAAAAACATACTTGATCACAATACTTTACCACACATCTGAATTGCCTCCATGTCCACATTTCTTATTATCTACGCATATATGACAGGGAAATAGTGATGTGCTTCATGGCACATAGAATGAAGAAACTGTCACTGTACAATGAGGTATGTACAAGCTATCAGGTGCCTGACACCAAAGCAACCCCCATCCTCTTTCACTGCCTCCCACCCCTCACTGTCTCTACAACTTCTGTTGTCCTCAGTGGTGATTATTATGCTTTTGGTAATACATTTTGAATATCCTTCACAACTGTTCATGTAATTTTGAGGTGATCTGGACATTTAGAAAGAATAGGATGAAGCAGGATAGGATGACAAAGAGGATGTTTAAATATGGCATGAAAGGAAGGAGGGGTAGAGGTCATCCCAGGAAGGATTGGAGGGTAATGATAAAAGACGTTTTGAGTGCTAGGGGCTTGAGCACCCAGCAAGCTTGTATGAACATGTTATATTGGAGTGAGTGGAGAAAAGTGTCTAATGGCTTGATGTCTTGTTGAAGTGTGAACAAGGTAACATTTATGAAGGGCTTCAGAAAACCAGTTAGCCAGACTTTAGTCATGGAGGTGGGAAGCACAGTGCCTGCACTCTGAAGAAGAGGTAGGGATGTTGCAGTTCAGAATTGTAATATCTGTGCACTTCAGGCAAAGCAGCTATTTACCGAATAATTTTGACCCATTTTTTGTTACTCTACCTTGGTGCAGATGGCTGGAGTGTTTAAAAAAAAAAAAAAATTGTATACAAGATTCTGGTGCTACCCTCAAAAGATCTATTGTACTTAATCTCTTGCACAGTATTATATCAGCACATTATACCTTAAGGAAATTTTATTACTGTAAAAACTACAGAAGTTTATTTTTTGCCAGCACTTTCTACATGCCAAAACCTAAAACAGGATCAACACAGGCATCATTGACATTGGTTATCAATACAAGTAAATGCATCAACTTACAAATTAACTATTCTGCACTAGCAAATCTCACCATGAGAGAGACAAAAGACTCCATTCACTCGAGCAAAACTAAAGAAGAAACGAGAACAATTTATAAACTGTAATAAATGGAAATGGGTCTAATATATATCTTCTTGAAAGCAAGCAAGCATTTTTTCCGACTTCTATGCAATGAAAATAATGACTAAATCTATAGTACTTACTACCACCACAGAGGAAGAAGTCCTATTATCAACGTTCTGCAGATGATTATATTCCTCCGACACCTAGTTTGAGGAAGTTTGGTGTCACACAATTTTCAACAATCTCCATCAGATAAATGATATCGACGTAAACATTACCCAGACCTAAAATACATATACTATACATTTATTTTCCTACTGTAGTAAAGTTAAAAGAAAGGTTGAAAGAAACTGTTTCTAACATCCATTCCTCATGACATTAAATATTCATGCAAATTATAAAATACATTCATTGATAGTATCATTACCAAAATAAACCTTACAAATTTCAATTCAGAAAGAAGCAGGGAGGCCCAATGGCTGCATTAGGCTGTCCATCACCACACACAATAATTCCTGGCTTTGTTCAACAGCTGTCATGCACTTGACAGACAATCCCACAAGATTTGCCAAGCTCAACGAATAAGGAAGCAAAACAACTTTGTGGGCTTGGATGTGAGACCTTGTAAAAAACTATACATGTATGTACATGAAGGTGTGACCCAGTGCATGGATATATTACAGTGTACAGTGGTACCTCTACTTACGAGCAGCTCCCAACTCGAACAATTATATAAGTGTATTTTTGTAGGTGCTTTTGTAAGTGTATTTTTGGGGGTCTGAAATGGATTAATCTAATTTTCATTATTTCTTATGGGAAAAAATTCCTTCGGTATCGGCACTTGAATAGCCGTCTGGAACGAATTTTGCTCGTAAGTAAAGGTACCACTGTACAGCATTACATCACGAGTTACTGTGTATATGAGCCACAATGCAAGTGGTCAGTATAAAAAAAAAAAAGCAATTGGATGCACAAGCCAAAATGTGGGCATCAGAGCCAATATGAAATTAACTACTACATAACCAGATCTGTTTGTGGTGTTCCATTATTTTTTTTTTTAATGTAGAATGTAATATTTTTTCCTCAGCTTTCACTAATACCTCCAACTGATCCCATTCCAGTGTTCTACCACTCCCAAGAAAAACTTTCTAGTATCCTTTCCATGACCTTCCTCATTCTCCTATTGTATTTTCTATCAGCCAAAAAGGTAATTTCTGGTGCAGTCCTGACTTGCTTGCTTTGTCTATCCTACTCTCTCACAGTCCAGCTGTTTAATGTAGACTCTTCATTTTTTAACTGATTTGCTATAAAACAAAACATCAATATAGTACTGCAAACCATATGTAAGAGATGGTTTGTACTGGCCAAACCATTTACTTTCTTCAAGTTTACTGTTCTTTCATAGTACGTATATTAAAAATACACTACCTTTCAAATTTTTAAAAACAAATACAGATTCCTCTGCAGGATATTTTTTTTTAACACGTCAGCCGTTTCCCACCGAGGCAGGGTGACCCAAAAACAAAGAACCTCCCCCAAAAAAAAAAAAAAAACTTTCATCATCATTCAACACTTTCACCATCACTCATACAGTCATTATATTGGCAGAAATATCTGCCATTCACAATGCCAGAGCTTATGAAAGTTCACTTAAGAATTGCATATTAATTGCTATTTTTTGTTTAAATTGTGCCTAGGCAACAAATATGGACAAACTCCAATCACAATGATAAGATCATCAATACATTCACACTTAACTGTGAAAACAGATACCATATCTTTTCAGGATAATGAGAGAATCCTTTCACAATCCAAACTATAACCACTTTCCCCAGACAATGTAATTCTTATTCTCTTGTATGCAATGTTTCTGTCTCTCTACACATCTCATTTTCCATATTCTACCAATTACCATTAATTTTATTTTCATAATAAAATAAGAAATGAAAACATAAGTTAATTGTAAGGACAAAAGGATTTTGACAAACTGAAAAAACTAGGAAAGTCTGCACATTACACAATTACACGTAAATGGCACAAGACAAAGCAAATGATAAGACACGAGTGCATTATATACAGTACAAGTGAAAGTAGAATAGAAGCAAAAACACTCACCACACTACACTTGGGAATTTGGGTTCGTAGGTGGAGAAATTCATCAAAGCTTGCGGCACGGTGGCCAACAGGAGGGGTGACCAAATGACGTAAAATCTTTTTGCTGTCAGCACGCGGGCTGGCTGTCTGAGAGCGACACTTATGACTGCTACGACGTGGACTGCCGCTGCTGGTAGCTGCTACTGACCCACCTGTACCTTAAACCCAGGGAGGAGTTAAATTACCTCCTATCACTTTCAACAAATCTTGGGAGAGAGAGAGAGAGAGGCCGCCTTGTACTGATGCAGAATGTGTATAGTGATAATGATGGGGACAAGGATAGGAGGTAGTAAGTTGGATAAACCCAAGAATGTAATGATGCTAATAAGTACACTGTGTCCTCTTTTGATAAAGAAAAACAGGAGGTACAGCATGTTTGTGAAAAGGGGTAATAGAAAGAGTATTTTGATGGTAGTGTGGTGTAGAACACCGTACTATAACAATTTCAATAGGAAATAATTTGGAATTTACAGTATGTACTGTAGGAATAACACACAGTATTAAAGGCTGTGAAAGGATAAAAATACATATTGTAAAATACAATGGATATAGTGTTTGATGATTAAGGCACTGATGTGGCAGTGATATCATGGGGCTTGGGCATGAAGATGGAGCTGAATAACTGTAGCAGGACTGGAGCAAGATATCCAGCACAGGAAATCATTGTTATTGAGGTATTAGAAAAATAAAAAGAGTGAGTAATGGTGGTAGCAAAGGTAATGCTGACAGAACTGAGAAAAGAATTGTAGAGTCTGGCTAAGAACCATGGTGGTTGGTAGGTTACCCTGATTTAAGTGGGGCAGAAGACAGATTGGGCAGAGCTTAGTAATGGTAACAAGTGTGGTGCAAAGTGGAATAATGTAGTAAGTGGGGGTTAAGAGTCACAATAGCAATTATCATGGTGGCAATGGTAAACATCTGTTGACAATGGGATAACCATTCATACGGTGATAAAACACAAATATGGCAGAAATACTGAGGGTCAATTTATAAAGGCAGTAGACATCTTTAACCATGATAAGCAAGACATAGGCATGAGGCTTCACTTTAACAACTACGTTTTACTTTACACTACAATAGGGGCTTTTAACTTACACTGCCGAAGCTAATACAAACAAACAGTCTACAATACTTTGAAATACAGGAAGACTCCCTTAAATGAAATGACAAGCTGCTTAGGAACTTGGGATTTAGATATTAATAGTTCTGATATTTTATTTACCTCAACAGTTTAATGATTTGTTACAGCACACAAGACTGTTCAGCCCAACCATACAATAGTGACAGTGTATGAGACAGAAATATAAGTTGGGACATATTAGTACACAAAACTCATACCATCAGTAGAGGTAATATTAAAAAATTCAAAATACAGTAGCTCTAATGCAATATTAATGTCTTTGTTTTGTATTTTTTTTCTTTAGAAACATGAGAACTGCCAACAAATGGGATCAAAGAGAGACTTAGCAAAGGGAGGCCTTGTTGGACGTTGTTTGACTCAAGAAAGCAAACTACTGTGCAGTGAAAGTTCACCTTGCAAAGTCTCTGTTTTATGCTACACACTACTTTTCACTGTGTCAGTAGTGATTTCCAAAGAACTAATTTCCAAAGAAATTAGTACTAGAGACAGGCTACACAGTGTCAAAATGAAGTAATGCAGTTTTTAATAATTAAAATCATTTTTCAATTTACATTTAGTGAAAATAAATGTGCTTAGGTGTAAATATATCTGAAAGTGAGTTAACAGTTTTCACAATCAATATTATTAGGTTGAGCATAATATCTTCATGTATATAATGAATAAATGTAATACAACTGAAGTAAGTGTTGAAGAAATTTGTATGAAATAGTGAATTAAAAGTTGCTAGAATTAGTGAGAAACAGTCATAGGTAGTTAGATCTAAGTAATAATATCTACAGGCAAATAGTCTAGAGGAAAGGCACATATAAATGCACAACTTCATTGATAATATAAATGAGGATATATATTTACACAGGAAATAAGACTAAGCAAACAGGTTACATGAAGTAGAATAAATGGAATATAAACTAGGCAAAATATATTTGTGTTTGCCACATATCATAGAACAGTTGAAGGTATGAAGTACAAGACAGATACAGGAAGAGAAGACAAATGTCTGTGTATACGGAGATGATTCATACACCAAACAAACTAAATTTTTACCACTTTAATCTTTTCCTACCAAAGAGGAAAACATATTCACATCAAGAGGAACACAATACCACAATACTATGACTGGAACAATACACAAATAACCTGCACAAAGGACAAACAAACTATACGACGACATTTGGGTCCGACTTAGACTGTTAAGTAGTCACATAGTTTGACTATAGTTAATGGTCCAAGTCAGATTGAAACATCATCATAAAGTTTCTTTTTCCAATGTGCGGGTTATTTATGAACATTCACATCACTCACTCTCTAGCTGTCTACAAGTGCACAAACTTTATGATCCAATGAACCACAAAGTCCCACCTTGACTTTCAAAATGGAGGCTCCAAACTTCCAAACTACAGAACTTATAAAATCTGGCTAATAAATTCTCCAGAATTCCCTAAGAGAACTAGTAATACCAAGCTCACACTTCGGCAGCATGTTAAATTAAAGGAAACACTTTACTAGTCTGACTTAACGCTCTTGCTGAATTCTCAACCCTCAACTTAAAAAAAAAAAAAAAAAAAAATCATTCATACCCTATTTCAACCTTTCTCTGAACATTCGGTAAGCCACCTTCCATTCACCCCAGACTTATACACAATTTTATTCAACCTATCTAGCTCTATCCTATTTACATGACCAAACTTGTGATGTGAAATGAAGCATACATACACAGTACTTAAACTGACAGAGGTAAAGTATAAAGAAGACTTACAGGATCAAGAACTTTGGCAAAGAAAAACCACAGTAAATAGCACAGGAAAAATGTAAAGTAACCAATAAAAAGTTGCAGAGTAATGATAGTGTATCTAGGCACATGGAAGCACATAATATGGTAAAGGGGTAGGGACCACATGCAAGCATACGGCACAGTGGCACAGGTACTACAAATACAAATAAAACTCAGGTCCAGGGTCCAAGTATAGTGTAGTTACTGAACAAATGGAGGTGACATAACAGAAGACAAAAATAAGGTAAAGGATCAGAAGAGAAAGACTGAAGAGTTAAAAAAATAACATCCTGTTTCTATACAGGATTTGTTTAAATGTTTATTTGTTTACTAGTCATGTAAGTGTAATGAATTACAAGAGCAGATCATATCCCAAAACTTTCCTGAAATTGTTGAATATAGTGGTTCAAAAAATACTGTAAAAAATTGTCTTTCTTACCAAAAATCACACTCCAGTTTTAGTTTTCTATGTTTAACTAGCAAATGCAATGCAAGCAAGAGAAGCTCATGTAAAGCAATACCTTAGCAAGCATTTTCAAGCAGAAGATTAAGCATGTGTGTAATTGTTATGAAGAAAAGGTAAGTTTTCAGAACAGTTCAAGAGGTGGTACAACAAACTTGGTGTAGGGTGTTAAATACAACTTGTAATAAATGGAAAAAAAAATCCTATAACTAATCAAATACTATGTATTCAGCCATGAAGTTTATGAAGTGAATCCAGAAACTGATTACAGATATATGCTATCAAAATAAAAATTTTGGATTCCAATTTAGGATTTTTTTTTTTTTTTTGCATTTCAAAGGTCATAGCTTTAAATACTGTTCTAACCTCATTTACAGTGATATTCATGCAAAATAATGTCTCTAAAGAAAAATGATTTGGGTGTGGAAAAAAAAAAAGTGAAAACAATTTCAACAAAATCTTCTGTTTGGTTTTCCATTTAGAGAGCTTGTACCAAACTATAAAAACTGAAAAAATGAAAAAGGGGGAAAACAATATTCAAAATTATTTGCAGGTTACTTTTATAAAACTCTGGCCGTCTCCCACTGATGTAGGGTGACCTGACAAAGAAGAAAACACTTTCACTGCCACTCATTCAATCACCATCTTTTCAAAAGGACACCGACATTAGGGTTCAGATGACCCTAAGGGCCATAACATCCCCATCCTTCCTTCAAAGTGCAGGCACTGTACTTCCCGCTTCCAGGTGACACCAGTAAAACTAATGAAAAAAAAAGTTAAATTTAAAGTACAGAATTATGAATTTAGAGGGCTGATTTTAATTGGTTAACCAAAGGAAACTTAAGAGCTAATTCCATTTTTAATCCAGTTTAAGCTATTTGCCTTGAATATATTTTCTATATACTACTGGTAAACTATGAATGGCACTGACTGAAAATTTCTCAAGAAACTGGTAAAATTATCAAAAGAGAAGACTTATTACATAGCAGTTACTAGCTTTTAATACAAGATTAAGATAATGAAATGGGAGAGGCCATAGCAGAATATTTAACCCTTTGACTGTCGCAACCCCTAATCCTGAGTGCTCTCCTGTTGTCGCAAAATTTAAAAAAAAACAAAAAAAAAAATTCTTATGAAATGATAGAGAATCTTTTCCCGATGGTAATGACACCAAAAGTATGAAATTTGATTGAAAACTTATGGAGTTACGCTCTCGCAAAGTTAGTGATCTCGGCGATATATACGCATCAGCAATTTCGCCAACTTCGAGCCCTATTTTCGGCCAATTCCATTGTTCCAGTCGACCAAACTCATAGCTACTTCTTTAGCACTCCATTTGTTCTATCGATTGTGTACAAGAAACCACCAATTTACCGATTTCAACTACCCAATAAAGTGGTCAGAAATTGGCAATTTGGCCAATTTCATGCAAAATAAAAAAGTTGTCAATTTCAAAATATGGCCCTGAATAAACAATGCAGACATTCCTGGCACTAAAATAAGATGTTATCTGTTTATTAGTCACGTCTTTAGGCCCCTCTTATATTACTCTTGCTTTTTATTTTTATTTTTTATTCACACAAAAAATAGAAGATTTACCGTTATGCAGACTATTGCATTATTGTAAAAATGGTATAAGTAATATCAGTGCACTTGTGAAAGAATATTAGACTCGCCAATTGATGTGTATTGGACGCGTGGCATGATTTGTTTACTCTTGAACATTTGCAAAAATCGAGCATTTCCCCTACTTTGAGCTCAATTTCAAGGTAGTTTTCATCATGAAACTAATCAAAATCATCTATATTTCTGTAGTATGTTTTCCATTCTATCAAATGAGACCATAAAAAAGAGAATACAACCATAAATACTATACGAAAATACACCTCAAAAACGGCGTTTTAATCCAAAAAAATGGTCGGAGTTTTTTTCTCTCATTATGCACTGCGTGCTGCAGGATTTTTTTATACAGCGCACACTGACCACACAGACCCATTCTCTCATATGTGGGCCTACCAGCTTTCTCCTCCTCGATTTGAAGCCTCTAGAATTTGAGTACAGTATATATACGTCCAAAACAGTGGCTCGTAAGACGTATATATATGACCGAAACAGTCAAAGGGTTAACAATGTTTTAGAAAAATCAAGTGGGGAAAAAAGGGTAAAAATATGCCTAGAGAAATCTAGAAAAAAAATTGGCATATAAAAAAAAAAAAAGAGCCAAGTATTTTATTTAAACAGTTATACTATCGGTGTGACGAGAATTGTCAAAGTACAGAGCGGGTAAAGCTGATATGTTGACATAAAGCAGATAATGCAAACTTGTGAATACTGGAAACAGCAAGAAACCATGCACCAGTTAAGAGGAATAAGACTAAGTTATTTGTTATATTTTAAACATCTGATAATACTTTAAGACAGGCTTTGATAGTGAGAGTGTAATGTAATACCCAAGTTGAAAAAAAAAAGGCTGTAGATGAGTTTAGTTTTCTACCATTAGTAAGAATATGAATATGTAAATAGAAAGGAGACAAGGTGTGAGTATCTATAGCATCAGTATGGAGAGGGATCCGAGGTTGAAGTGCGAGTGTGTAGAGGAGGAGGATGCACAGCCTTACGTTTATGCAGCCTGAGCAAATCGTCAAAGGTAAATGCGGGAGCCTCGCACTGTGGACTGGACGCTGTCGAGGACAGGCTAAGAAGCGAGGCTTTGCGGAAACTATTGAGCCGCACAAACAGGGACTTTGGACGAGGACGAGGGCTGAGCCCCGTAGGACTAGGCAGAGGCGCCAGACGGGAGGGCGCGGGGGACATTGCACCTGCAACGACACATGCCTCAGTCCTCACCCAACACATGGACTGCACAACAGCCCACACATCAACATGCTGACCTACTACCTTGCCATATACAGCTCACAACAATTACCACAAACTCCTGAAGGTGTAGTTTAGTTTCAGTTACTCCTCCAGCTGTATGGCAGGATGCAATAGGCTAAATGCTAATACTGGAACCAGTGAAGCAATGCAAACAAGTTCAGACCTTAGAAAACAGTGACACCTTTTATCAAAAAAATTAACCACTGATAAAACTTGAACATGAACCAGATGCACAATAAACTTGCACTATGGTATGTTACATATGTGAAGAGCGTAAAAGAATATATTTGTACGACTAAAAGTTTGGCATCTAATAGCCATAATTTTACGTTCCCATTGCATATAATTTTGGCACCCGAGGTACAAGCACAAGAAAGATCCATGAATCCAGATATTTACATGTAGATTGATTAAAGAGACCTGCCACACTGGCAAATTTTGATGCTGAGAGTAATGTTAAAAATAAAAGAACTGGAGGTGCAAAGGACAGCTTCTGGGATGCCAGAACAGTTTTTCTTATTAAATTGTGAAATGTCATATGGTTTATTTCAAGCTCTAAAGAGGAATTTTTTTTTTTTATTTACATTTAGCATATTTTGGTGATAATCGGTGGTGGTCAAACAACAGTGTAAGCATTTGTGTAATTAAACAACTTAAGAAATTCCTTGGCAAATGAACCAATCATCATAGATCTTACCCTTCTGACCTTGAGCCAGCTACTTAAAACAGTGCGACTTTAAGAAATACACATTATGCACGAGAGGCCAACAGCAATGAGTGTGCCAAGTGTCACTAACTACTCATCATCCTTCACCATTTTTTGCTCAAGAAAACATTTAAGTAAGTTTTACTGTAAAATACAGCTGTTGGAAGCTCATGTATAACAGAATAGCAGTTAGCAAGTACCTCTGGTTCCTAAGTGAAACTGTTCTTACAGTATATGCAAAAGATCTTAAACTTCAGAAAATTTAGCTAAATAACATTTGGCATTAAAGTTTATTAAACCTCATATAGTATTTATAAATAATGGGTAGACAGGTCAGCTGGCCTTGGCATCACAATGGAAACTGGGCAATAAGATCTGAACTGTCAAAGAGGAATTACAGTAACTACATTTCTTCCGGTAATGATTTTTTTTTTAAAGCCACATATGTTTAGCAGTTCTCATCTCGCTCATCTGATGATTTACTGCATAAACTAATTTAGCTCACTAGTAACCCAAACTTTAGAGAGAAAAATGAATTTTCAATCCATCCTGGTCCATTTGTGTCTTTACAATTGTTCAGAATGGACCAAAATCTCATCTAGCTTCCTCTCCAAAGTTTGTGTTGTTTGTGAATTGTTCCAGCTATGTTAATGTGACTTGTATTCTATAACTCAGCATTTGTCTAACAAGTTACCATGCCTAAAATTTTCTTTACTAGAATAAATCATAACCTATGTTGCAGCAGGTCTCATTCTTACTGCCAATTAATTTTAATTACTGAAAGCAGCTGGCAACTACTTCAATTGTGATGAAAAAAAATATGAAAATTTCTTACAGATCAGCACTTAGGTGACATGGCTTGATCAATTTACATAAATAATCTTTAAAATTAAATCTATGCTAATACTATGTACTGCACATTTCCAATACTAATTTATTGGTGGAAACTTTCTTGCTGGTTCACAAATTACACATTTTGTTGATATACTGTATTTTAAAATGAATACATTAGTACAACTGGGAGTAACCATATTACAAATGAAAACACTATCAAGCCATTCCAAGAAATAATACCCTACATTTTGAATACCATTAAATAATTCATGTATTTCTTAAGATAAGTCTATAAACAGTATGAAAATGACAAAAAATAAAAAATAAATTACATATCCAGAAAACTGTTGGCCGATTTAGCGTTTCTGGACAAAATGAGTAGCGAGTTAGATTTAGAATAGCTTAAACCAAGAGCATCCTCAAACTTTAAAAACTAAACACAAATAAAACAAAAGTTCTTGTTCTGTGATGTTTTTGGAATCTGAAATGGCAAACACTTTAAATGCTGCATTAAAACAAAATATGCATCTACAATTTTTTTTCTTGCTGTTGCTGCAGCTAAGTGACTGCATGACCGGTGAATCAATCACAGCAACTGAATGACTGCTACAATAGTCGCAGTGACTATTACAACAGCCGCAGTGACTATTACAACAGCCACAGTGACTATTACAACAGCCGCAGTGACTATTACAACAGCTGCAGTGACTATTACAACAGCTGCAGTGACTATTACAACAGCTGCAGTGACTATTACAACAGCTGCAGTGACTATTACAACAGCCGCAGTGACTATTACAACAGCCGCAGTGACTATTACAACAGCCGCAGTGACTATTACAACAGTCACAGTCCTTGCATCACTTCAAATATTCAACTGATGCTGTCACTACATATTAAATCATGCCATTTTCATATGTGAGAGCAAGTAATCAAATCACCCTGTGCTTTTTATAAATGGATTTAGTGAAGACTATTTATTATACAATATACATAATGGTGAAGATGCAGCAGTGATGGCAGCATTAGGAGTAGCTGGGGACACCTCTGTACGTAAGCAGGGTTGAGGCCAATGCTATTTCTACCAGATGTACAACGGGATTTTTTATTAGTGGTTTGGTCAGGCAGAATATTCTAGGATGAGATTAAAACATGCTAATATTTCTTTAAAAAAAATCTAGGAGATGCATGAAAATTAGAATACAAAAATTATATATAGTGATTCTTGGTAAATTTTATCTGATATGCTCTTTCAATAAGGTATATGATCATTCCCTTCTATCTGATTGGCAGTTGGATGTGCAGAATTAACCTTAAAAATCATTCCTCAAGCCTGGGCAGAGGGGCCACCCAGGCTTACAATATTAGTAAGTGCCAGCGTGCCCAGAAAAAACGATTTCCCACCTTCTGCATTCGTCCAAGTTGATGCCGCAGATCAAAAATGGATTAGTTGGTTCTCTGTTAATAGCATGTACAAAGAATCTGATATACAACTTTTATCAGTGGCTCATGGTATTACAAGTATTTGTTTTCAGGCCACTGTACAAATCTGAATTTGGATGCAAACTTAGGTTTTGGAAGAGCATCGTGTGTAAAAAGTATCCTGAGAACAATGTAAATTAGACAATAGAGATAAAAAAAAATTATGTTTATAAGACATACTGGTAGCATTGCTGGTATATTACTGTAGTCAATTAATAGTTTACTGAATAACTTCTAGTTCAAAATTGTTAAAATCTTAGGCTTATTATCACATTTGAAATTTCAATAACATTTAATTGTTTTTAATTTTAAATAAAGAATAATTTGTTGATATATGGCACATCTGCAAGCCAATAGCATACATATTTTTCTAAATACTGTTCTGTATCCTAAAGTTATTCACAACTCACAAACTGACAAAGAAAGTAAACATTTTGATTCATCTTGGACCACCATCAATCAAGACAAGATGTGATAATAGTCCAGGATGGATCAAAAAGCTTCCTTGCCTAAGCTCTAATTTGTGAATTAGTTGTGTTGTTCCAGCCACAATGTGGCTTTCATTCTTCCCATCTTTATTTTGACTAAAACTTTGTTGTTAAGAATCATAAGGCTCCTTAATGTTGGGCAGTCATCTGTCAGCAACCAGGGATGCTGTGACAAGGTACAATAACCAATCTCTAAGACTCCTGGGTGTCACACTGCCAAGCACTAGCAACTACACAACTACCAAGCTCATGCTACCATCTACCTCACACCTGGTACACTCTCTGGGGATTTCCACGATGCCAATACCTGGAAGCCACCTTATATACCGGGCTCACAACTGATGTGACTAGATGAAGGAGAGCATATAGTGCCTTTTTTAGTGTTAAAGAAGGAACATAAAGTTGGTTTAATGCAACAATTGAAGCATAACATCACATATTACCCCAATATTGCAACAGACGGACCAGAGGTGTATACAAAGCACATAACACCTGCACCATTATACACAACAAATTTATTAACGATCTAATTGTTCAATGATGATAAATGAGTTTTTTATATTTAAGAATGGTCTTTAAATATTTTTCTGCTCAATAAATTAAGCTAAAAAAAATAGCATCCAAAGCCGTTGCAATAAAATCAGTGATGACCCCTACTACCAATGTTGCATAAACTAACTACATATTCCCTGAGAAGTCAAAGATTTTGCAGTTGAACTCTTTACAAACTGAAGTTAGTAAGAATGTCAAACAAATATTGCAACCTTTACCACAAAACTCACCAAAACTTTTTCTGCATTACATATAGAAAAAATTAGATGAACAAATATTAATGAAAACTAAGCACCATTACATAATAATCCATATGCATTGGCATTAAATGTGATGCTAAATTTTATTTAAAAAGGAAAGTGAAAATTTTTGTTGCAAAAATAATTCTTTTCTAATACCAAAAAGACAAAGCAAGCAACTTCTGCTTGAAATGGCTAGCTGTCAGTTTTTCTCAAGGAAAAACTAACAAATTTAGAAGTCATAGAGTATTGCACAGTATTTGTATTCAGAACTACGAAGTTAACCAGTCTCAACTCATGTCTTGATCTAAAGTGTCCCAGCCAGGATTCAAACTTCTATTGTGAATGACACAAAGTTGAGCACATTGAGATTTTGATCACCACATTAAAATTAAATTTCTAATAACCTGGTGTATACAGGCCAACTTCAATGTTATTTCATTGATTCCAAAGTTTCTTTTGGGTCACTGGGTAAACTGTCAATAAAGGAAACCCAATTGGCACCCAAATCACAACAAATGTGTCCCAAATCTTGATGCCAGGATTTAAATTTCTATTAGGTATGACACTAAGTCAGCTCTGCCACCACACCACTAAAACAGCATTTATACCAATTGGAAACCACTTCCCAGAGTCATTTCAATTTTTTTTTTTTTTTCAATTATGTTGCAGAACTTTATTAATTTCTTATGTCACCTTTAATATTTTATTTCTTTGTTATGCTGAAGAATAGGAAAACCTCAGATTTTGGATTTAACAGACATAACCCAATGGACAATGTCAATTACATCCAGAATTATCCATTAGGATTCATTTAATTCAAAACTTATTTAGATAAGGGGATTTCAATCAAGAGCTTTCTCACAAACATAAGTTTTAGGAAACACTGACAAAACTTATATACTTTATTTTTTAACACACAAAGCAGTTTTCCACCAAGGAAGGGGAGTCCAAAAATAAAGACGAATTCATAGTCATTTGTTCTATTGCTGTCTTGCCAGAAGTGCGCTGACATGCCACTTCATATGGCCTTCTGAACAGCAATGATATGCAAAGATATTCTCTCCAAGCTAGATCACTGGTAATGAGTTATAATAGTTACATATAAAATAATGGTTGAAATTAATACAGATACTGTACAATAATCTCTAGAAAATAAAGATTAACTTCCCTTAATGTACACTAGTAAAATAATTAAATAATTCAACCTTCAACTGACTTCTTTTACCTTACAACACTGCAATGCTTCCCTTCTTTCCAATTGTTACAGAATATTTAATTCTTATTTTAACTTTATTGAAAATAATTATGCTAATTCATGATTATGAATTATAGAGAATATATACAGTGCTGCACTTGAACAATACAACAAAGGTAAGTCGATTCCTTTTTTTATTTGATTCCCAAGTTTAACTACCACAATACTTAAGGCTTTTCCCCACACTGCTCACTGACGTGTAATAGACATGCACACCTCCATCTAGCAGTCATGCTGTCAAGCAGAGCAGCGGCATTATCACCATCAAAATATTCATAGTCATTTTTGTGGTAAGTGGACAAGGAAGAGAATACAAAGCGAAAAATACACAAATAACACGCAAATAAGGTTATTTATGTACTGTTCCAGCCATGGTACTGTGACTTTTTATTCTTTAGAAAGCAGGAAAACTGCATGAGGAACTAAGGTCATGGTGAGGGCAACACTGCAAACGGTAGACTATGAACTGTGATGGTGGTGATTTACCAGTGTCTTCATCAGTAGCCATTCTAGTATAAATTATAATTCAATTATGCATATCTGATGACTTGTAAACCAGATATAAATTTTGCCATTATTTTATATTACAGAAAAAAATAATTGAGGTAATTATGATGAGATTTTTCCAAATACGTACTGTATATCACAGATTTTTTGGTTAGTAAGGATCAAAAATTTTAAACTTTAAAAAATGTTTCAGAGTCTGATAAGTTTGGCTTAGAAGTGCAGGACTGTATTGTATTAAAGTGTTTATTACATAAGAATTAGTAATTCTTTTTATTTTATTTCTAATTCAAACATGCAACAAATAATTCCCTAAACTTACCATATTTGCTCCTCTCAATCTCCTCGCGAAGAACTTCTCAATTTTTTGCAAAATGCTTTTAATGCAAAAGATAATTCCAATGCAACCCATGACAATAGCCACAGTCATCAGGCCCAACCAGAAGGGCTCCTCAAACATCCTCTGACAGTGGCTTGAATGGGATCCTCAGCATTCTGTGTTCCAACGCTCCCGGGAAATACAGTACAGTATTTACATTTATCTTTACACAATTGCATTAAAAAATGGAATGGTGATACCTATAATAATAATAATAATATAATAATATTTTTTTTTCTATGCATGTTACAAGTACAATGTTATTGGTAGTTACAATTATAAAACTGTAATGCAAGGAGAGCCACTGGCATGCCATGGCATTAGGGCAGTTTATTCTAGAGACTTATTCACTAAGTACTTAATGCTAAAGAAATTGATTGAGTTTATTCTAGTTCTGTATTATTTAAATTATAATATGGTTATACATACTATTAAAAGACAATACAAGAGAAATTGGTCGAGTTTCATCTAGTTGTATAATTTATTTCAAGTTACAGTATGTTGATGCTATACTAGTATAATAACAATACTAGAATTTTTTTTAGAGTTGCTTCTAGATATATATTTTATTTCACATTAGAAAATGATGATACTATAAGATTTTAAATGACAATATGATGATATGAAATTGCAACAAGTGTTAAGGAGGATGAACATATCAAATTGAGATCATCTTAAGTAAAATAATATTGGGTTTGAAAGTTTGTTACAGTATGAGTATTTAGTATAGGGTGAGTAGGTGATTTTTGAGAAGAGTCTTGAATTGATTTTCCGACAAGGTTAACTTGATATTTACTGGTAATGAATTCCAGATTCTGGGGCCCTTTATGTGCATAGAATTTTTACATTGGTTAGTATGGACTCGGGGTATGTCAAATAGTGATCTGTGTCTTGTGTCATGTTCGTGGGACCTATTAAAGTTGTTGAGGAGAATTCTGAGCGCAGGGTTGATATTAGCATGTAGAGTTTTATGTATGTAGAAGGCACATGAATAGGTATGAATATTTTTTATGGTGAGTAGTTTTAAGGTTCAGGACATTTATTAGAGGATATGTTTTGCCAACAGTTGCAAGACATTTACTCAAATAAATGTCCTGAACTGTACACATCTTTTTTCCACATAAACTGTATTAAAAGTACTAATACAATAATAATATCAAATAAAAATAAAAATGTTTATTTCCTTGTAAAGCTTACAATGTGTGGTTTACATGTTATAAAATATTAATTACAAAGACGACCACTAGCATGCCTAGGCATTTGGGCAGACTAATACTAATTCTTACTCTATATTGATATAGGTTATGAAGCAGTACATTTGAACATACATTATTAGATAAATACATAATTAGATACATACCCAATTAGGCACATACATAATTAGATTTATAATACTGAGGTAGAACAAATCATATAATAATACAGTGGACCCTGGTTTTCGTTGAAAATTCTTTCCAGAATGCTGTTGAGTGCGTTACAAACAATTTGCTCCCATAAGGACAAATGTAAATTAGATTTGTAGTTTCAGACCCCAAAAATACCCTTACAAAAGCACTTACAAAAATACACTTACATAATTGTTCGAGTTTGGAGGTGAACAAAAACCAAGGGTCCACTGTACAGTGGACCCCCGCCCTAAGCACCCGGAAATCGTACAATTTGTAAGTATAATATTGTAAGTGCTTGTGGGATTTTGGGGGTCTAAAGACTAACCTACGTGACATTATTTCTTAAGGATGTAAATTCGTTCGGTAATAGCACTTTAAGTCTACCTGGAAGAATTCAGGGGTCACGCCCCGCGGCCGGGTCCGTGACCAGGCCTCTTGTTGGACCAGAGCCTGATCAACCAGGCTGTTACTGCGGGCCCGCACGCAGTCCAACGTACGAACCACAGCCCGGCTGATCAGGTACCAACTTGAGGTGCCTGCCCAGTGCCTGCTTGAAGACAGCCAGGGGCTTGTTGGTAATCCCCCTGATGTATGCTGGGAGGCAGTTGAACAATTTTGGGGCCCCCTCACACTTATTGTGTTGTCCCTCAACGTGCTAGTGGCCCCCCTGCTCTTCATTGGGGGAATGTTACATCGCCTGCCGAGTCTTTTGCTTTGTAGGGAGTGATTTTTGTGTGCAAGTTTGGTACTAAGCCCTCAGAATTTTCCATGTGTATATAATAATGTATCTCTCCCGCCTGCGTTCTAGAGAGTACAGGTTTAGGAACTTCAAGCGTTCCCAGTAGTTGAGGTGGTTTATCGCACTTATGCGTGCCGTGAAGGTTCTCTGCACATTTTCAAGGTCAGCAATTTCACCCGCCTTGAAAGGTGCAGTTAGTGTGCAGCAATATTCCAGCCTAGATAGAACAAGCGATCTGTAAAGTGTCAACATGGGCTTGGCATCCTGGTTTTGAAGGTTCTCATTATCCATCCTGTCATTTTTCGAGCAGATGCAATTGCTACATTGTTATGGTCCTTGAAGGTGAGATCCTCTGACATGAACACTCCCAGGTCTTTGACATTAGTTTTGGCTCTGTTGTGTGGTTGGAATTAGTTTTGTACTCCGATGAGATTTTAATTTCTTCACGTTTTCCGTATCTGAGTAATTGAAATTTCTCATCATTGACTTCATATTGTTTTTCTGCAGCCCATTTAAAGATTTGGTTTATGTCTGTTGGAGTCTTGCAGTGTCTTCAACGGTGGACACTGTCATACAGATTCGGGTGTCATCTGCAAGGAAGACACAGCACTGTGGCTTATACCCCTGTCAATGTCTGATATGAGGATGAGGAATAGGATGGGAGCAAGTACTGTGCCTTGTGGAACAGAGCTTTTCACAGTAGCTGCCTCAGACTTTACTCTGTTGACTACTACTCTTTGTGTTCTATGTGTTAGGAAATTATAAATCCATCTACCAACTTTTCCTGTTATTCCTTTATCACGCATTTTGTGTGCTATTACACCATGGTCACACTTGTCAAAGGCTTTTGCAAAATCTGTGTATATAACATCTGCATTCTGTTTATCTTCTAGAGCATCCAGGACCTTGTCGTAGTGGTCCAGTAGTTGGGACAGACAGGAGCGGCCTGCTCTAAACCCATGCTGTCCTGGGTTGTGCAATTGATGGGTATCCAAGATGGGTGGCGATCTTGCTTCTTAGAACCCTTTCAAAGATTTTTATGATATGGGACGTTAGCGCAATTGGTCTGTAGTTCTTTGCTATTGCTTTACTGCCCCTTTGTGGAGCGGGGCTATGTCTGTTGTTTTTAGTAGCTGCGGGGCCGATCCCAGTGTCCATGCTCCCTCTCCATAGGATGTTAAAAGCATGTGATAGGGGCTTCTTGCAGTTCTTGATGAACACGGAGTTCCATGAGTCTGGGCCTGGAGCGGAGTGCATGGGCATGTCATTTTTGCCTTTTCAAAGTCATTTGGCGTAGTGATGATGTCAGAAAGGCATGCGTCTGTCAAGTTCTGTGGCACTCTCATGAAAAAATCATTTAGGTTTTCGATTTTCAGTCTGGTTAGTGGCTCGCTAAAGACTGAGTCATACTGGGATTTAAGTAACTCACTCATTTCCTTGCTGTCATCTGTGTAGGACCCATCCGGTTTAAGTAGGGGCCCAATACTGGTTGTTGTTCTCGACTTTGATTTTGCATAGGAAAAAGAAATACTTAGGGTTTCTTTCAATTTCATTTATGGCTCTTAGTTCTTCCCGTGTCTCTTGATTCCTATAAGATTCCTTTAGTTTTAATTCGATGTTTGCTATTTCTCTGACTAGTGTCTCCCTACGTATTTCAGAGATATTGGCCTCCTAGTAGCAGCTCCGTTATTCTGTGCCTTCGCCTGTATAGGGAGCGCCTCTCTCTTTCTAGTTTGCATCTTCTCCTCCTTTTCCTTAAGGAATTTGCCTTGAGCAAACCTCAAGTACCACAGAGTTAATTTGTTCAAGACATAGGTTGGGATCCGTGATGCTTAGGCAATCTTCCCAGTTTATATCATTTAGGACTTGGTTTACTTTGTCCCACCTTATGTTTTTGTTATTGAAGTTGAATTTGGAGAAAGCTCCCTCAGGCTGATCACATTTTGTTGATCTGGAGCTCCCGCATGCATGTCTGGACCTCTATTATGTTGTGATCTGAGTATATTGTTTTTGATATGATGACATTTCTATCAGATCATCATTGTTGGTGAAGATGAGGTCAAGCGTATTCTCTAATCTTGTGGGCTCTACTATTTGCTGGTTTAAGGTGAACTTGGTGCAGAGATTTAAAGTTCATGCATGTGTGAATTTTCATCTGGCTGCCTCCTGGTGTTATCTCTGCTCCACATTGTTTGCAATGTTCCTCCATTTTTGGTGCCTGAGGTTGAAATCCCCCAGTAGCAAGATGTTGGGGGCAGGAGCTGGAAGATTTTCCAGACAGTGGTCAATTTTCAGAAGCTGTTCCTGGAATTGTTGGGACGTTGCATCCGGGGGCTTGTAGACAACCACGATGACCAGGTTTTGATTCTCGACCTTTATTGCTAGTACTTCAACTACATCATTTGAGGCATTTAGTAGTTCTGAACATATAAGTGACTCTGTGATATACAGGCCACTTGAGCAGGCTTCTGGAATGAATTTTGCTCGTTAGGCGGGGTCCACTGTATTGCAAATGAGTAAATTTAGTAATGGGTTTGGATTTGTCTGTTTCTATTAAAGCTTATATATTGAAATCATATCTTAGGTGACTTAGGACTAACTTAACATTTAATAGGCAATAGCTATATTAGTAATTTTATGTTTACAGTCATTTGGGTGGGTGTAAGTGTAAATTAGGGAATTACAGATAACGAGTAGGACTATATTGGTTTGGATGTGTTCACGATACAAAAAGAAAATTAGGTGATTTTCATTTGGTTAGCTAATGATGGAGAGTGTTAGGAAGATAAGATGTTTTTTAACGGAAGTTTTGAAAACTGAGGTTGAATCTGTGGTTCTAGAGTTTTCAGGCAGGGAGTTCCAGATTTTAGGCCCTTTTATGTACATTGAATTTTTGTAGAGGTTTAGCTGGACATAAGGAATGTCATAGAGGTTTTTGTGTCTGGTATTATGTCTATGGGTCCTGTTGCAACTATCAAGAAAGTGTTTTAGTTCAGGGTTAATATTAAATTTATGGTTCTGTAAATGTAGGTTGCACAGTAGTAGGTGTGGATGTTCTGTACAATGAGTAAGTTTAGGTCTTTGAAGAGTGCAAGGGGGGCTATTGCCTAGGATTGGATTATGTGATAATTCTTTTTGCTACTTTTTGTTTGGTTATTATTGGCTTTAGGTGGGTTGCTGCTGTTGAACCCCAGGCACAAACAGCATAGGGATAGATGAGTGAATAGTATAGTGCGAGTAGGGCTGATTGTGGTACGTAGAAACGTAGTATTTTAGAGAGGATCCCAACCGTTTTGGATACTTTTTTTGTTATGTGTTGGGCATGGGTGCTGAATTTCAGGTTGCTGTCAAGGTGTAGGCCCAGGAATTTGCCCTCATTATGTTTAGCAATAAGAGTGTTGTCAATCATAATGTTCAGTTGTGCAACACCTGCTCTGTTACCTAACATAATATAGAAGGTTTTGTCAGTATTAAGTGTATGTTTATTAGCAGTCATCCAGGTCGATATTTTTAGGAGCTCTTTGTTAACAATGGTGTTGAGTGAGGCAAGGTCGGGTTTGGGGGATGACAAGTCGTATTGTCAGCAAGAGAATAGGTTTCAGGTGTTGTGATACACTGTGAGATCATTGATGTATAAAAGGAAAGAGCAGGAGACCAAGGACACTCCAGTATAAAGTGGTCATGTTGAAGAGGTTGTGTCCTTAATAGAGACATACTAATACAGTGGACCCCGGCTAACGAACACCCGGAAATCGTACAATTATGTAAGTATAATATTGTAAGTGCTTGTGGAAGTGTATTTTGGGGTCTGAAATAGACTAACCTACATGACATTATTTCTTAAGAGTAAATTCGTTTGGTAATGGCACTTGAGCAGGCTTCTGGAATGAATTTTGTTCGTTAGCTGGGAGTCCACTGTACCTGTTAGTAAGGTAGGATTTGAAGTATGTAAGTGCGTGGCCTCTTATACCATAATGGTCAAGTTTGTGGAGTAGGATGCCGTGGTCTACTGTATCAAAAGCTTTCCTTAGGTCTATAAAGAGTCCTAATGGATATTCATTATTTTCCAGTGCTGTGTAAAGCAGATCTAGCATTTTCATAATTGTGTCGTTTGTGCTTTTGTTTTTTTCTAAAGCCAATTATGAACCATTTATGAACATATACTGTACCCATTGCATTTTCTTCACACTGAAATTTTTTAGTTATAAACTCACTTTTATAACAGACTTTTAATAAGATAAGAGCAAAATTATGAAACAAGGAAAAAAAAAAGTTATCTAAACAACATTATTGGTATTTGCCCTAACAGTAATTTGTTCATTATTGTGGTTTCTTTTGCAGTGAATACAGACTTCAATCAAAAGTTTTAGCTAAAGAAAAATCCTGTAATTGACCTCTATGGCAGTTGAGTTATTTGTTGTGGATGGCTCCCTATAGTAATGTCACCACAGTAATGTCATGATGTCACAAATTCTTTTAGTTGAATATGCTGTAACAGAGTGGTTATAAAGTTTGGTATCATGTTGATCTTCTGAATATCCAGCAAGCCTGCACTTCATTATGCCTCCTCCAAGACTAAATTTTGATGCAAGTTTTCTTAAATATTCATAACTATTTTTAATATAATGCACATAATTTAGACTGTACATGATATATCAATTTACTTTTTTCAAACAAATTTACTGGCAACTATTAAAAGATTCTTGGTGTACACAATTAGTTATGAAAGATCTGTTCAGTAGATACTGTCCAGTTGATACTTTTTGTCAGTTAATGGTTCCAGAGATCATTGTTCAGTGGCTCAGTCTTGGTATCTATAGTATACCAAAAGCAACTAAAAAGAAGTGGCAATGAGAGATGTGCCCTATTCTTAATTCACAGACAACTGTCTCATAGAAAGAGGCCCAACACTCATGTTCTCTAGAGTCAACCGGATACATCACTTCCAAAAGAACATACTAGGGGCACATGGCCCAATGTATATTTCTCAGGAAAAATACAGATATTCACTAACCTTCCCACCAGGCATGGCACTGGCATTTAAACGTGTGGTTTCCAGGAGTGCAGCACACGGCTCTGGCAGGGATCCCCATCACATGGGGAGACCGGTCCTTGCAGTGGGGTCCTCCATAACCACGCTCACACCCCAATGTATCCATTGGACCCTCCAGAATGACACTGACCCCAGAGGCATGGTGACATCTCACACCACATCACCTGTAAAATACAAGCGTCAAAATACAAAAGTCAAAATGAATATGCACATACCAGGCTGTGATGGATATGTTGGTCAGCAGGCCACCAGAAGCAACAGCCTGGCCAGGCTAAGGAGAAAAAAAAAAAAATCTGAACTCATCAGAGGTATATAAGATAAAGGCATGAAGAAAAAATTAGATGGAAAGGGGGATTTTTTCCAAAGTGAATGTACATAGGAGAGAGGATGAATCTGCCGACGAGAACAAGAAAAACCACGACTGCCACTATGTGAGTATAACACAGGAAAATAAAATCTACAGCACTGTTTCAATCAAATTGGATAAAATATTACAAGGAACGAAACAATATTTACTGTATTTACATCCATTTGGTATTTTTTTAATTAATACAAAATTTTAATATTTTCAATTCTCTCTTTAGGCAACAGAAGTCAAGTGTGGATGTCCTAAAGTGTTAATCAAATGTAAATGATCTCCAGTTTAAAAAAGACCAGACCTGACAAAGGCACCAGTATAGCCATGGTGCAGGGCAAAATATTGTTCCTGTTGTGAACCACTGTTGAGGCAGGGAGATGGGTCACACGGGAAAACGCCTATACCCGGACTCCACACTTCCAACACCTCGCCCATGGATGGGTTTTTAAACGGATCTGTCAAAACAAAAAATAAAAAGAAAATTTTTAGAGCTTTAGCTCTTAGAATTGATATGATCTGATGTTAAAGAGCTCAGAAAAGACTCAAAAAACAATTACTGAAATAGTAACTTCAAGATAAATAAAAATTAAAAATACTGAGCTAGAAGAAAAAAAAAAATGGAACCAGTCAAGTGAAATTAACCAACTTATTAAAAAAAATACTTCCAAGTTTTTGATGATAATGACAATTTCTTAAAATTCCACTCTGTGAAACACCCCTTTAGTTTGCATGGGGAAAAAATCAATAACAGAACATGAGTTTTGTAAGTAGACCCCCAAACCGGGCGATACGTTACAAACCTACTGTGGTTTCCCCCAAACCATAATGTAGGGCATTTTTGTTTACATACATACCTATGAAAAAAATTTAATTAAAAAATTGCACAATAAGATATTCGATATTGATGGTTGGGGGGTTTTGATGTGGACACTGTTTTCGACCTTTGGAAAACTTCATAACAGGAAAATAGGTGCTGGGCCTGGATACGAGTAAAGCAGGCCAGCTTGGATACAGAGGACAAAAGAAGTTTTTACCAACACAATGGGGGGAAGGTTTCACATGTTACTCGAAAGGGGCAATTTAAAACTAAGTTCTTTTTTTTCCGAATTTTTTTTTTTTTATGGGCTATGGCGCCTCGGTTCTGAAACAGCGAAACTGAATCCCGGATGGGGGGGTTTTCGTTTGGTGTCTAGTATACGACAAAATTGCCACATTTTATATAAAGAACACTGTTTTATAATACTCAACACAAGTTGCATAAGGGTGTCACGCAAAAAAAAAACCATTTTTTTTCCATATCAGTCATTTCCCACCAAGATAGGGTGATGGAAAGGAAAAAAATTTATTTTCCCCCATTTAATACGTAGCTGTCTTGCTAAAAATGAAAAATAAAGGGGGGCAAGCAATAAAAAATAAACAATCACAAGAAATTTTTTTTGACCACTTGCTGAGTATTCAGCTTCATCTTTACCCCCGTTAAATTTATTAATTAAATATTTTGCCTATATGCTCTATATCCCCTTTTATTTACAGTATAGTACGTATATCAAATTTTGGTCCCCCCCCAAAAAAGAAATTCTACAAACCTGTATGAACTTCATATTTCCCCGGGAGGCCCGATGACACCCAGTTAGTCTTGGATATTGAGCTGGTAGATTTGGGGGGCCCCGGGAAGAGGGGGGGTGATCATTTTTGCCCTGGTTCTAAGGATGATGGTGATGGATATACTGACAAAGATATCTTGTGTTCTTTATGGTGGTAATTGGGTTGGTGGTAATGGTGATGATGGGGGGGGGGGGGGGGAAAAAGTTATCATCATTGGAAAATATAAAAAAAAGCATTATGGGAAAAGGGAGTGGGGACTGGGGTTCCACTTCTTGCTATTAAATGTTCAGATGATGCTTCGGGGCTTTTTAGCAGATTTTTTAAACTTCTGGAGAAGTAAAAAAGACAAAGAACCCCCAAGGAATGAAATAGATGAAGACAAAAAGCCGCTGAGAGGCCCCACAAGCTACCAAACGGTGAGGACATGTTAGAAAGAAGGGTGAAGAGATGGAAAAGGTTTTTTTGGGTTTTGTTTTTTTCAGAGTATGAAGAGGACTGTTTAAAAAGGGAACCTCCCGGATGGAAAAAAGGGGTTTAAAGTAGATCTGATGGATATTTCATTGTGACGGCGGTCTATCTTGCAAATCTTCCCACAGTCCCACTCCGCCCCCCATACCAGTCCCCCAAATTTTAACATAGTCCTGTAGAAGGGGTGGGGTTGAGGTTGAAACCTTAATTAGTTTCATATACAAAGATCAAGTTATAACATACAATAATTTTAAATCTAAGAAAATATAAGAAAAACCAATACAGCCTCTCCTCACTTGCCATTTTTTTACCATGACTTGGACTTACAAAAGCGTCTGACCAGTATACATACATAAATAATATAAAAGAGCTGATTTCCTCTGTCTGTTTATTAAATATACATACACTACTGTATAAACATTTAAAAATATACTACAAATGTTATAAATGGTGCAAAGGGACATTAAAACAATATCAAAGATGGCGACACAAACCCACTACCATTATAATAGTATGCCCTCCTTTGCAAAATTTGTTTACCGGTGGTCTTAGGAATGGAACTCCATCGAAGGAGGAGAGGCTGTATGTAGTTTGTTTGGGGACACAGCTGCTGCCAAAAACCCTTTACTGTTCACGTAACTGAAAGAATTTCTTATGCCATTTTGGTTTCATTATCAACACCAAAAAGTATTATATATAGGAATATTACCCACTTTCTATTTATAGAACGTGTAGGTATTCAAGGGTATTGTATAGCCTTGTCACTTAATGGGTAGTTTTTTCCCAGCCGCTATCTTTAATACCTTCCTTTCTCCTCACCTCTGAGGGTTTTTGTGCATGGATGGTAGGAGGCATACAAGAAGGCATGGCTGGGAGGGTGAAGCAACACATTGGTGCACCTGCTAGCATGGCTGGCAGGCTGAAGTAACACTGTAATGGTGCACCTGCTGGTATGGCTGGATAATGAAAGACAGCAATGTGGTGTTAGCATACCTGTAGGCATGGCTGAGAGGGGAAGCAAGGACAGCAACATGATGGAGGCGGAGATGTAGCTGGTGTCCCGGGGCAGAAGCTGTTGGACAAGTGTTACCTGGTGCTGGTGCCAGAGGAAGTTGAGGGCATGGATCCTGCCAATACCCACCACTGCTCCTCTTCCCTGCCCTACCCACCACCTTGTTGCTAGATGAGTCCACATGAACTACTGCCTGTTGCTTGAAGCTTGCACCTGCACAACAGTATTAGTCTCATGTCACTACTGTATATATTCTGTACAGTATGTACAAATCAATAGCATAATGCAAAATAGCAACTGCCAGCAAACTGAATTTATCCTTTTTTAAAAGTACAGTGGAATCCCGGTTAACGAAACAAATTCATTGCAGAAGCCTGCTCAAGTGCCATTCCGACAATTTACTTCCCTTAAGAAAAATGTCATTTAGGTTAGTCTATTTCAGACCCCAAAATACACTTCCACAAGCACTTACAATATTATACTTACATATTGCACGATTTCCGGGGTGTTCGTTAACCGGGGTTCCACTCTACATGTACAAACCCCTAATGACAAAACATAATTGAATTTATATCATCACTTCAAGAGGGTATTTTATCAGAGAAAATTAGTATTATAAAAAGGCTTACCCATGGAATAACTGGCCTGGAAACCCTGCCACGTCCATGATAACTTGTATGAAGAACAAGAGTGAGGGATGACCCATATGACACATAGAGAGCCGCTCTACCTCACCAGATGACACAGTGCCACACAAACGCACAGATTCACCTGCATCTTTACCTAATATCACCTGCAGGAAAGAAAGCCTGGAACTTATACAGCTGAAAGTTGCCTAGCTGGCACTAAGAAAAGTTAGCACTTTGCAAATGTCAACTATACAAGGAGAATAGATGAAATAATACACAAGAACATCAGAATAAAGGATAGTACATAATGGCTATTGGCCTCTGTAAAGCAGCTTTGATTTGTACCCAACCCTTATTGCTTATGTATTTGTCAAACCAGTGGTTGAAACTTTAACAAGATATTGGCTCATCTTTTCTGATTTTTTTATAAGTACAGTGGTACCTCAGTATACGTCCGCTTTGGAATAAGTCCAACTTGGCATACGTCCTGTTTGGACGCAAAAATTTTTGCTTGGTATACGACCTTTGTTTGGAATACGACTGCATGCTAGAACTTGTATGGGTCAAAATGAGTCACGATACCACGCTCTACCCTTGTTTACCTCTCTCTCGATGTAGAGGAGTTAGTGGAGGGGCACAGGGAAGAGCTGACCACTGAGGAGCTGCAGGAACTTGAGAAGGAGGAGCACAAGACTAAGATGGATGCACTCTCTTCAGGTTCGGAAGAGGAGATAGAGGAAGCCCCTACTTCATTAATCAAGGAAATCTTTGCCAAATGGATGCAAAGTTTTTGACGCTCAAAAACTTTGCAGAAATACCACCCAACAAAGCCCAAACAAACCATAACAGCATTGTCTGGAATGACCAGACAGTGTCACATTTCTGAAACATCCTGGGAGAAGGCAGAAGCAAAGTTCTTTGGAAAGATTTTTAGTAAAAGTCAAACCTGGTGAGCTTCAACCAGGTTCAAATATGGAAAGAGGACCGAAAAAGAAGGTGACTCTCCTTCCAAACAATAACATTTTCCCCCTCCTCCCTTCTCAGCACTATCCTAGTAGGCACTCGACTCTTTTCAGCAAAAGTAAAGCAGGTTAAATTTGCATTTATTTCATCTAATTCTTTTGTATTTATGTATTTTAGTATTAAGCAGTGTTTAAATTACATATTTTAGTATTAAGCAGTGTTTAAATTACATATTTTAGTAGTAAGCAGTGTTTAAATTATTTTATACAACCCATCAATTTATAATATGCCAATAACAATAGGATTTTTTTCATGGGAACGGTTAATCGTTTTCCCTATACAGTGGACCCTCAGTTTTCGTACAGCTCCCAACTCAACAATTATGGTGTATTTTTGTAAGTGCTTTTGTAAGTGTATTTTTGGGGTCTGAAATGACTAATCTAATTTACATTCGTCCTTATGGAACAAATTATTCAGTAACGGCACTCAACAGCATTTTGAAAAGAATTATCGACGAAAATCGAGAGTCCACTATTTCTTATGGGAAAATTTGTTTGGTATACGTCCTGTTTGGTACAAGTCCAATGTCTTAGAATGGATTAAGGATGTATACCGAGGTAACATTGTATGTCTTACAAATTTTCAGGTATCAGTTCAACCTAGATTTGAAACCTTCTAGGTGATCTGCCCAGCATATGCTTGAAAATTTGCAAGGTACAGTATCTGTGTTAACCATGCTTTTATAAATCAAAATTTTTCTAATTCTAATCCATATTTATAACTTCCATCTAAAATGAATATTTTTATAGATCAAGCTACACAATAAAAGCTTGTTCTGTGCCTGTGTCTTTCTTCGTTATGGACTGGCACCAACACTCCTGTCTTCATAGCATCAATTTTTTTTAACACGTCGGCCGTCTCCCACCGAGGCAGGGTGACCCAAAAGAAAGAAAATCCCCAAAAGAAAATACTTTCATCATCATTTAACACTTTCACCTCACTCACACATAATCACTGTCTTTGCAGAGGAGCTAAGATACAACAGTTCAGAAAATCCTCCAAACCGCCAATATCTCAATCCTCTCCTTTAAAGTGCAGGCATTGTACTTCCCATTTCCAGGACTCTAAGTCCAACTAAATCAATTAACTGGTTTCCCTGAATCCCTTCACAAAATATTACCCTGCTTACACTCCAACAGCTCGCCAGGTCCCAAAAACCATTCGTCTCCATTCACTCCTATCTAACACGCTCACACATGCTTGCTGAAAGTCCAAGCCCCTCGCCAACAAAACCTCCTTTACCCCCTCCCTCCAACCTTTTCGAGGACGACCCCTACCCCTCCTTCCTTTCCCTACAGATTTATATGTTCTCCAAGTCATTCTACTTTGATCCATTCTCTCTAAATGACCAAACCACCTCAACAACCCCTTTTCAGCCCTCTGACTAATACTTTTAGTAACTCCACACCTCCTCCTAATTTCCACACTCCGAATTTTCTGCATAATATTTACACCACACATTGCCCTTAGACAGGACATTTCCACTGCCTCCAGCTGCCTCCTCTCTGCAGCATTTGCAACCCATGCTTCACACCCATATAAGTGTTGGTACCACTATACTTTCAAACATTCCCTTCTTTGCCTCCATGGATAACGTTTTTTGTCTCCACAGATACCTCAACGCACCACTCACATTTTTTCCTTTATCAATTCTATGGTTAACCTCATCCTTCATAAACCCATCCGCTGACAAATCAACTCCCAAATATCTGAAAACGTTCACTTCTTCCATAATCCCTCTCTCCAATGTGATATCCAATTTTTCTTTATTTAAATTGTTTGATACCCTCATCACCTTACTCTTATCTATGTTCACTTTCAACTTTCTACCTTTACACACCCTCCCAAACTCGTCCACTAACCTTTGCAACTTTTCTTTAGAATCTCCCATAAGCACAGTATCATCAGCAAAAACACAAATACAGTACTTACTTCTACATAATCCTTTTGGCATTTATGCTTTGTATGCTCCTGATCTGCTGTGGAGGAGGTGGTAGCAGCTATGGCAGCAGCAATGGCAGTGGTGGCAGCAATGGTGGCAGTGGCAGCAGTGGACACAGCTATGGCAGATGAAACTGGACTAGCATGCCCTGGGGCCTGGCGTTGGAAGTAAGCAGCACCGCGCTGTGAACTGTGGGTCCCACTCCAACCATTGCTTCTTTTCTCTCCACCAACCTCAAAGACTTTGAACTGCAGCCACACTCTCTGACCCTCTGCCAAAACATAATATGCTCACCCCAGTAATACTTTTACATATACAGTGGAACCCCAAGTTTCGGCCATAATTCGATCCAGGAGGCTTTTCAAGTGTCATTTCCGAACAAATTTGTTCCCATAAGGAATAATGTAAATTAGATTAGTCCGTTTCAGACCCCCAAAAATACACTTACAAAAGCACTTACAATAATACACTTACATAATTGTTCGAGTTGGGAGGTGGCCGAAACTCGGGGTACCACTGTAGTATATTCTCAATTACCTATGTATCAAGCACCCACAAAAATATAAGTAAAAATATCAGTTTGTCCTACAGGATACATACAGCTGAATGGTGCGTCCTGAGTGACACAGCTAAGATTTTTAATATATCCATACATAAAATATATAGAGCTATATGTTTTATACAGGAGGGTCCTGTTTATACAGCAGGTTAGACTCTGGGCTACTGCTGTAAACCAAAAATTCGTTGTAAAGTGAATCATTGCTTTTTTTCACTTTCAAATGAATATAAAAGCCTGATAACATGTTTACACTATCATGTATTAAGTGAGCAATAGTTAGGCCTAAAATGCATATACAGTACACATATTTTTGTCCTTAACTTATAGTGAGTGGTGAATATATTTACTGTAGGAAGTCTGAATAAATGAAGAATGGGTATAACCAAAAACTAATGAATTAACGAAAAACTATAAAGCGACGCGCTGTGTAATAAAGCTTTCAGGAGCACTGCAGTTTTAGAAGCAGAGTTATAAACTAATCTTATGGAGGAAATGAAAAATTAAAATCTCATTTGAAGAAGGATGGAAAGTGAAGGAATGCAAGGTGGTTGGCAGTAACAAAGGGAATCACTGAAGTAATGAATGAAAAGTGGTTTCCAGAATTGGAAAGATGATGAAACTGAGTATGGCTGAAGCAGGTTAGAGAAGAGAAATTGCTTTGTTGTAACTGCAGGACAACTGTGCCACTGTGGATAAGGAGACCATTAATACAAGTGATTCAATACATAAAAAAACACAAGTCTTAAATTCATTATACTGATCTGGCTTTCTGTAACAGGAACGAGTGATACAGTACACAACTTACATTACTTCATGCCACATAATTGTGACCAGATCTCGTTCACTACAGCTGTAACTTGTTCAGCTATCAAAACTTTGGAGTCCAGTCAATGGACCAATTATGTACCTCTGTAATCTTTTGACTACCCCCCACAGGATGGGTATGGGGTGCATAATAAAGATATTAAACTAACTAACTTCATGCCACATAATGGTGTGCTGTGGCTTGGTTGGTAACACACTTTCCTAACACATCAAGTGTCCCTGGTTCAATCCCAGGCATGGGTGGAAATGATGGGCATGTTTCCTTACACCTGCTGTCTCTGTTCACCAAGCAGTAAGGGTGTTAGTCGACTGGTGTGGGTGGCATCCTTGGGGACAAGATTGAAGGACAACAATGGAAATAAGACAAAGTCCTCAATGACTTTCTTGGGTTATCCTGGGTGGCTAACCCTCCGGGATAATGTTATCTTAGACACCTCACTCCTCGAGTCAGCACTCCACCATGCTGGAATCCTGTGTGCTTCACCAAATGACTGCACTAGCAGCAACAATTGTAGTTGTAGTAGTTACTGTAGTTGTACTTAAGTTGTAGTTACTGTAGCAATTATAGTTGTAGTTACTGTAGTAATTATAGTTGTAGTATTGTAGTAATTGTAGTATTGTAGTAATTATAGTTGTAGTATAGTAGTAATTATAGTTGTAGTATAGTAGTAATTATAGTTGTAGTATAGTAGTAATTATAGTTGTAGTATAGTAGTAATTATAGTTGTAGTATAGTAGTAATTATAGTTGTAGTATAGTAGTAATTATAGTTGTAGTATAGTAGTAATTATAGTTGTAGTATAGTAGTAATTATAGTTGTAGTATAGTAGTAATTATAGTTGTAGTTATTGTAGTTGCAGAAGTTGTTGTAAGGACTTAATTAATGCTGGCACTTTTCATATTACTGATGATAATACTACATGTAAGGATACATGCAGTTTGCTTAGATGTTCCTTGTCTTCCTGATGACTGTAAGAGTTGGGATGTAGGGTGACTTTACTCCCCTACTCATGTATTTGTGGTTGCAGGGGTCGAGTAGTAGCTCATGGCTCTGCCTCTTTGCTGAACTGTGTTGGTTCACTGATGTCTGACTTCATAACATGGAGTAGTAACATAATATGGTAAAAGATAAACAAAAACTTGGCCCATCTCCTCTTTTTAATTTACGAATGTGTTGTAATTTGTGTCCGTCACCTTAGTGAGACTCATCCTAAATTATTATAAGCTAATTTTTTGTTTTTACCATATTCATAACACTTACCATCACAGTATTTAGGATGGTTCAGGTATATTAGTTTACATAACTAATGTATTTTAGACAGCAAGCCAAGTACAGAACTGTACATATATTGAAAGCAAAACAACTACAGGGGAGTTGAATGATAGTTAGGCCTTTCATGTTGAAATCAACACATCAGGAGCTTACAATGTTGCAGAAAAAAGAATTCCAAGCAAATACATTCAGAGAAAGCATGTTTGCTTGTATTTGCTTGGAATTCCTCTTTTTCTGCAACACTGCAAGCACCTGATGATGTGTTGATTGCAACATGAAAGGCCTAGAGCTATCATTATGATTGGGATTATTGCATAATATACTGAAAGGTGTATATTTCTTATTAAATATATTGTACATAGAGACATCTTTATTTCAGAGAAAAGCATTCTGGTGTTTCCCAATTACTACCCGATATGTGTTTGAAACGTTATCCATGGAGGTAAAGAAGGGAATGTATAAATGTATAGTGGTACCAACACTCTTATATGGGTGTGAAGCATGGGTTGTAAATGCTGCAGCGAGGAGGCAGCTGGAGGCAGTGGAGATGTCCTGTCTAAGGGCAATGTGTGTAAATATTATGCAGAGAATTCGGAGTGTGGAAATTAGGAGGTGTCAGAGGGCTGAAGAGGGGTTGTTGAGGTGGTTTGGACATTTAGAGAGAATGGATCAAAGTAGAATGACTTGGAGAGCGTATAAATCTGTAGGGAAAGGAAGACGGGGTAGGGGTCGTCCTCGAAAAGGTTGGAGGGAGGGGGTAAAGGAGGTTTTGTGGGTGAGGGGCTTGGACTTCCAGCAAGAGTGAATGGAGACGAATGGTTTATGGGACCTGACGAGCTGTTGGAGTGTGAGCAGGGTAATATTTAGTGAAGAGATTCAGGGAAACTGGTTAGCTGGACTTGAGTCCTGCAAATGGGAAGTACAATGCCTGCACTTTAGGGAAGGGGTTTGGGATATTGGCAGTTTGGAGGGATTATGTTTTATGTATTATATGTATCTTTATATATGCTTCTAAACTGTCATATCTGAGCGCCTCTGCAAAGACCGTGATTATGTATGAGGTGAAAATGTTGAATGATGATGAAAGTATTTTGGGGGAGGATTTTCTTTCTTTTTGGGTCACCCTGCCTCGGTGGGAGGCGGCTGACTTGTTGGGAAAAAAAAAATAGTTTACATGTAATAAAATACTGCTAAGTACAAAATAAAGCCACTAGATTGCAGTGTATGTTATCAGGTGCATACCTGTTGAGTGGGTAGTGTGTTTGCCAGGTGCTCCAGGGTGTTGGGTGAAAATATACAAGTTGTGTTCATATTGATCTAACTACATTACATAATACAACTGTACATTATTCATAAATGTCATTTATTGATTAGTGGCAAAAAGATTCATGGCTGTTTTTATCTGACTATCTGCTATTCACTCAAAAGTAATGATCTATCCTGCATTCCAAAACAAAAAATTACATCAAGGAAGGGGGGGTCAGATATACCTGTGCCTAAATAAAATTGCCTACTTATCCTAATTACTAGCCAAAGAGTGAAGAAAACATGTATATTTCTCCAAGTATACATACATACTCTACATACCTGGAGCAGTGATGAGGGTGGTACAATGAAGGTTGGCAAGATAGAAGTCTGGAAAATTGGGAGAGGTGACCACCCCCTCTGGCTGTGTCAAATGGTGGTGAGGACAGGTTGATGTATCAACCACACGCCACCGACCTAGAACACCAGTCCCAACCACAGACCAATCTGAGTGGAAGGTCACCACTGCCTCGTTGGCATCAGATACAAAGTCAAACCTGCAGGAAAAACCAAGACACAATCATGTGTCGGTTTACCATCACACAGTACAAATACAAAATTTATTTCTTTGCAAGGGTTACAATATGAGATTACATTTTATAATTTGTTAGGAACAAGGAATGCCACTATCATGCCAGGGTATTTCAGGCTGACTAAGTCTTGACAGATTAAGAGTGGTAAATTTTAATTATTCATTATTTTACCTTATTACTACTGTGAGGTAGCCAAAAAGTTTTATAGTAAATAAGATTTATAGTCTTGATGTAGCACATAACTAACAACAGAATTAAAAGTACACAGTAGTACAATTTTTAATGATACAACAGTACAAATTTAAGTATGTATATAAGTATGTATGTATGTATGATTGAAGGTCATAAAATATTTGGGAGAGTTGCTTCAAACCGGTTAGATGATTTAGCAGTGTTGGTATGGTTAATATTGACAGATGAGATGATTTTTAAGTATAACCCTAAACTGATTTGCAGGCAGGGGACCTATTGCTGGTTCGGGCAATGAATCCCAGATCTTCGAGCCCTTTATGGGCATTGCATTTTTGCATAGTGTGAGATGGACATGAGGGATGTCAAAGAGTGTTTTGTGCCTTGTGTTATGCCTGAGAGATGGAAAGGCAAAACCCCAATGGAAGAAAGTTAGTTAGTTACCATTTTGTCCTAGGCACATGTCGATTAGACACTAGGCCTGTTGTATATGTGTGTGTGTGTGTAAGGAAACACTTCGAAATGTTTCCGCCCGCCGGAATCGAACCCGGGCCCTCCGTGCGTGAAGCGAGGCTTTAGCCACCAGGCCACGGGGCCTTTTGTTTGATTTTTTTGTTTGATTTTTTTGGGTTATCCTAGGTAATTTGCACTATGTATGATAATTGTACATATGTGTATCTGAGCCTAATTAAATTTACTTAACTACAAAATGGTTATAATCATAACCATTAATTTTTAATGGGGTGGACTGATAAGCCAGTGGAAGGCCTCTGTCAGATGACCAAATGCTCCAATTACGGGTTATTACATGACTCAGATCCGCGTCAGGAAACACTTTTCCTGTTTCCTGACAAACCTAAACAAGTTTATTCAGGTATACACAAATACAGTTAAACAGATTATCATACATAGCAGCATATGTGTAGAAAACCCAGGATAACCCAAAAAAGTCAAAGTGACTTATTTCCATTGGGGTCCTTTTAATACCCTATTATTATACTATAAAGGAGATAATATCTTACTTGTATACTATAAAGGAGATAATATCTTACTTGTATACTATAAAGGAGATAATATCTTACTTGTATACTATAAAGAAGATATACTAGGAATAAGGTATAATGAGTTAATATTTACATGTTAGCTAAAAAAAAAATCCTTTTCCTCCCATTCTGTCGCTACATTCATTAGGTACCTTTTGGTTCTCTTCTTGAACTGGCTTATGCTATGACTGGCTTTGACATGTGCAGGCAGTCTGTTCCATTCATTTATTGCTGTACAATAAAAGGTGTTTGAAGCCTGGCCACTGACTGTGGGTACTACAAAGTTGTGCTCTCTCCCCCTAGTACTATGACTGCTTTGGTTCCCAGCCTTGACAAAATTGGCAGCAAAATATTCTGGACACTGTTTGTGAACAATTTTATAAACTTTATTTAACTTTAGTTGTTTTACTCTGTCTTCAATATTCAGCATATCCAATTGATGTAATTCATCCTGGCCTACATGCTCTCTTGGTCCCAGGTCCAGGATGAATCTTACCATTTTGTTCTGTGTGATTTGCAGCTTATCTTTCATTTTTTTTGTCAAGGCAGAGTACCATGGAGAGCAAGCGTAGTCCATATGACATTGTATAAGGGCTAGACATAGGGTCCTGCGAGCCTCAGTAGGTAGACACTGTGCTTGTCTGTAGAGGAACTTCAGTCTGGCATTCGCTTTCTTTACTACACTGTTCCCTATCAGTTATAATAGTTTATTTAGACATGGTACAATAATACATAGTTAGGTAGACATGATACATAGGTATAAATGAGATGTACATGCCAAAAGCCCCTAATATGCTGTGCATTGCGGGCATGCATGGGTCAAAGGGATTCCAAGATATTTTACTGAGGAAACTGAAGTGATGGATTCCCCATTACACCGGACATTAAAATTATTTACCCTTTTCAGTTTATGTTTCGTGCCAAAGAGTATGGCTTCCATTTTCCCGAGGTGTAACGATAGTTTGTTGTCTACTAACCATTTACTGCAGGACTCCAGTTCCAGTGTTAATACATTAGCTATATCTTGTGTGTGGGGAATTGTGAGAGATAAGTCTATCTGGGACACCGCCACTAGCAATAAACAAACTCCCAGGGAGATGACAGACTCGTATAATTTTACCGCAGTCATTCCCTTTAAGGTATGTGAGAACTTTACCCGCTCCTGGCCACACCGAGGGGGTACCTTCAATATCCTCGTTATCCCACTGCACTCTGGACCAGTATAAATAAATCTGAGAAGATCATGTATTATAACTATGTTACGTTAAATTTAAGTGGACTGTATTGGTTATTGAACAACTGATCACACGGAGAAGAGATAGTGAACAGACAGTTAACTTATTATGACCAACACTCACCTAATTAACAGCATCATAACGGTGTATCGTAGATCGCTGACCTAGCTAAAGTACATCTACTGTGCGTAACAATATCATTGGCCAATAACAAAGTAAACAGCAGTGTACTTAGCTTTAGATGAGGGAGTCGTTCCGTTGTTGACGTCCTCCTGCGATCTGATTCGATCGCGATGGTATTAGCTGTCTCGTCGAGTCAAGGAAGGTTAATTTCCGTACACTCTTATACGCCCACGAGACCGAGCGTTCGTTAACATGTGGTTGGTCGGGGTAGCGAATCAGATCCTCGCACTAATCCGACCATTTGTACTGTTTATACGTATAACTTTACATATTACGTGTATCCTGGCTTAATGCCCCACTAGTTTATACACATTCACAGTCTCGATACTTGAATTTCGAGTAGATAACTTGCGATATGTTAGTTCATTTCAATCACATCCAATATGGCGGTCGGGGCATGGCGACCCAAGCCAGACTCACCCAGTACAATCAACCCTGATTATTTACAACTCGTTTCACTATTTTCACCATTTCCCAAAGTTCATCGAATATATTTCAGTCTCTTCTAAGATGAACTCCCAACATCAGGGTTACGACTTTATCCTGCCGTATGGTCACTTCACTCAGTTCAAATAGGCCTATGACCGCGCACTGCCGGCGGCCCACCTTATTTCACAATTATTGTCCGATTACTGGACCTCCTGGACCGATTGTCCCACTCGATATTCCCCGTCACTGGATATTCCTCCACATTACGAAAGGCGGTAATTAAATCCGATTAGGTGGCCGGAATCTCCAAATTTGACTCGCCATCATCACCTGAAATCGGGTCGCTAGGCTCGCTCTTCACTCTCTGCCTATTCCCCTCTCTGCCCAGCTGCCCAGGCATCTCGCGCATGCGTGTGAATTCGTTGGTTCCTTTCAGTTAATGTTAAGCCACCAGCAACACATGAATGATATCTATTCATATTGAAAGTTTATCAATTAAACTTTCGGAAAATACCAATATTTTCCACACTGCGGCCGGGCAGAGTTCGTTGTCAGACGATTCAAATTGTATCTCGTAAATTTTTACGACTATTTTGCACGTACACAATCTTGCTGTTTTTCGTTACGAATCCACTGCAAGGATACCTCATTATCAGACCAAATTGTGGTGTCGCTAATATTTATCTCCGGCAATTTACTCCGTAAATAATCAGCTAATTTGACACCCACATAAATGGCGGTTAATTCCAACTGAGGTAAAGTACGTAATTTAATTGGAGCCACTTTAGTTTTAGACATGACAAGAGAGATATCTTTATCACATTGAAAATAAGCGACTGCTCCATACGCCAATTTAGAAGCATCGCAAAAATGTGGAGTGTATTTTCCACTCCAGAGCGTGTTACACACCGCGTGAAACCCAACATTGGAACTCTCTATAATCACCAATTAATTCTTCCCACCTGCTAACGAATTCCTCAGGTAGGGTTTCATCCCAAGCACACTTCTGCTTCCATGCCTCTTGTACCAATAATTTCCTCTGATTGTAAGAGGCGCCACTAAGCCTAGTGGATCAAAACATTTTGAAACTTCAGCAAGTAGGGTTCTCTCTTAATTTCTTGGGCATACTATAATTATTAGGCTTTAACGATATCAAGTCTCTTTCAGTATCCCAAGTCAGTCCCAATACATTGCTACACCCAGATACTTCATCGCCGGGATTATCTTTATTTATTCGGTCCTTTAACCTGGACGAATTACTATTCCACTCCCTGAGCGGCATATTTGCACCTTGCATTATGTCATTAGCCCTTCATATATCTTCATTAGCTCCTCTTCAGTTGACGCCACCCCCAGGAAATTGTCCACATAGAATTGTTTACTCATTATTTCACCAGTGGACCACCTGTACGTTAGGTGCATTTATCGTCGCCTGAAGTAAGAACGGACTAGAAGTAGCCCCAAATAAGACACTTCTGAATCTGAAAGTTTTCAGGACAAGTGGATTGCTAGGATCCTCTGGCCACAGAAATCTTGTGTAATCCCGATCCGTCTCTTGCAATCCCACTCTCAGGAAAGCTTTACTTATGTCTGCCGTGAAGGCATAACTATTAACTCTGAAATTCAATAACACATCTCCCAATTTCTCCGTCAGCGACGGACCTGTCATTAAACAATCATTCAAACTAGGTACATTTTTATTACCCCTGGCACTACAATTAAACACGATCCTCAAAGGAGTGGTTTTGAATCCTTCACTCCGTGATGAGGTAAGTAGTGGCCATAAATATTGGCTTGCTCAGGGGGTACCTCCTCTATGAACTGATTATTTAACTGTTCATTAATGATCCCATTATAAGCAGTCAGCAATTCTGGTGTCTTACTCAATTCGTGGAGCTGGGCCTTTAACTGACCATACGCCATCCGGTAATTAGTGGGTAGTTCCGGATGGTTTAGCTTCCATGGAGTCGCACCCAGTATTGTCCAGACTCAAATTTAACATCCTTCAGGTATTGTTCCTGAGTGAAGGAATCATCTGACTTTCTTCATTTACATTAAAACCCCACTGTCCAGTTCCCCCAATTTTGCACTGGTTTAACAGCATCCCTGTAGAAGAATATTTACACTGGAGTGACGTTTCATGAGAAGGACACCGATTCATTTATGGCTTCCTCCAGTCATTCATTACTGCGAGGAAGCCCCATAAATTACAGGGCCCTTCACCAATGTTGAGAAGAGTGACACCACCTTTTTCGTCATACTTTACGAAGGTGGCATAATAGTCACTGCCTATCAAAACACTTACTGGTCCCACCCAACAGAAGGGGTGCCAGTTTACATTAGTCTCTCTGTGCTTGCCAGCCACATTAACTCCATTAAGTTCACCCCTGGTTATAGGATCAATAACCATGAGGGTACAAATTAAAAGCCCCTTTTTTATTCAGGCTTGCCAGCCACATTAACTCCATTAATTCCCCCTGTTTAGGATCAATAACCACTGAGGGACAAAAAAAGACCCTTTTTTTTCATGGCGGCCACATTAACCCTTAAGTTCAGCCAGGTTTGGGGAATAACCACTGAGGGTACAAATTAAATAGCCCCTTTTTATTCATGGGCTTGCCAGCCACATTAACCCCGTTAAGTTAGCCATGGTTATAGGATCAATAACCACTGAGGGTACAAATTAAATAGCCCCCTTTTTATTCGGGTTTCCCAGCCACATTAATGTTAAGTTCAGCCATGGTTATGGATCAATAACCGCTGAGGGACAAATTAAATAGCCCCCTTTTTATTCATGGGCTTCCCAAATTAACTCCATTAAGTTCAGCCATGGTTATAGGATCAATAACCGCTGAGGGTACAAATTAAATAGACCTTTTATTATTCAGGGGCTTCCACCCAATAACTCCATTAAGTTCAGCCATGGTTATAGGATTAATAACCCCTGAGTCACAAATTAAATAAATTGTTTATAAAGGGATTCACCCCCTTTTTCAAAAATCGTAGCCACGCCGTTAGCAAAAGGGGGCTAATTATGTCCCCCCACAATTAATTAACTGTACTCTATACTACTTCCTATGATCAGTCACTTATTTATTAATTAATTAATTCAATAATGATTAATTCACAATCCATCCGGTTCAGGAGGACCAAAGGGGTGTGGGGAATTTGAGAGATAAGTCTATCGGGGGCACCGCCACTAGCAAAAACAAACTCCAGGGGGATGACAGACTCGTTTTTTTTTCCGCAGTCATTCCCTTTGGTTTTGAGAACTTTACCCGCTCCGGCCACACCGAGGGGGACCTTAATATCCTCGTTATCCCACTGCACCTGGCCAGTATTAAATCTGAGAAGATTGTATTATAACATTTTTTCTTTAAAATTTTAAATGGACTGTATTGGGTTTTAAAAAGATCAAGGAAAGAGATAGTGAACAGACAGTTAACTTATTATGACCAAACCCCTAATTAAAATCATAACGGTGTATCGTAGACGCGCCCAGCTAAAGAACATCTACTGTGCGTAAAAATCATTCCAATAACAAATAAACAGCAGTGTACTTAGCTTTAGATGAGGGGGCTCCGGTGATTCCCATCTGATTGATCCATGGTATTAGCGCCGGGAGTCAAGGAAGGTTAATTTCCGTACACTCCCATACGCCCACGAGACCGAGGGGTTCGTTAAATGGTTGGTCGGGGTAGCAACAGATCCCGCACTAATCCCACCATTTGTATGTTTATACGATAACTTACATATTACGTGTATCCTGGCTTAATGCCCCACTTTTAAAATTCCCCCGATACTTGAATTTCGGAGATAACTTGCGATATTTAGTTCATTTTAAACCCTCCAATATGGCGGTCGGGGGGTGGCGACCCAAGCCAGACTCACCCGTACAATCAACCCTGATTATTTACAACTCGGTTTCACTATTTTCACCATTTCCCAAAGTTCATCAATATATTTCAGTCTTTTTCTAAATGAACTCCCCCATCAGGTTTTGACTTTATCCTGCCGTATGGTCACTTTTCTCAGTTTAAAAAGGCCATGACCGCCCCCGGGGCCCACCTTTTTTTACAATTGTCCGAATGGCCCCTGGACCGATTGTCCCACTGATATTCCCTCCGGTATTCCCCCCAAAAAGGGGTAATTAAAAACCCATTAGGTGGGGAATCCCAAATTTACTCGCCATCATCACCCCAAATCGGGGGCTAGCTCGCTCTTCACTCTCGCCATTCCCCTCTGCCCAGCTGCCCAGGCATCCGCGCTGCGTGTGAATTGTTGGTTCCTTTTTGTTAATGTTAAGCCACCAGCAAAATGAATGATATCTATTCATATTGGAAAGTTTATCAATTAACTTTTGGGAAAAACCAATATTTTCCACATTGTGGTCTTTTTCCCGACACTAACAGAGCACTGTCATCCGCATACAAGGAGTTTGCACTTGAACTGATGGGCATGTCATTTACATAAAAAAATTTAAAAACCCAGAATACTCCCGGGGAACCCCTGCTATCGGCAGTGGTTCTGATTCTGATTCTTTACAATTTTTTCCGTTAAGATAGGACTTAAACCAGTCTATGGAACCTATGCTTGAAGTTTTACATAATATATTGTGGTTAAATGTCGAAGGCCCCTTTTAAGTCTAAGGTTACCATTCCTTTTGGTTTATCGACATTTCGTTCTTAAAACAAAAATTAATTAGGGAAAAGGGGGTTTTGTAAGATCAAAAGCCTGATTGGAACTATGAAGAATATTGTTGTCATTAAGATACTTAACTACTTGACAGTATACCGCCCCCTAGAATTTTTTATATTACACTGAGTATACTAACAGCCACAGTTACTGACATCAGACTTACTATTTTTCTTCAAGATAGGGTAATTTGGGGCCCCTTGAACCCCCCCGGGGGGGAAAGGGGGGGATGAACCTACCCTGGTTGGCCTCACCACCCTGACCCTCACCTGTTCATAGCTGAGGCATGAGTCCCAGACGCACCAGGCATCTTCTGGGAGTTCTGGGGGCCCACGTAGTCTAGAGGCACTGCAGCTGGTATTCCAGGTCCATTTACAAAGGAAACAATGAGACGGGGGTTTGGGGTCCCCTGAGAGTGAGGGTGGGGGCAGGTTGTTGGGATAAGGTGATGGATAGCCTGGGTGGTCAGGTTACCCCGTAACCAAGAACAATGGAGCTCTGCCTGGCGGGGGGGTCGATTATAAGAGAAAAAAAATTTGTGGTTATCGAAAAAATTAAAAAAGAGCACTTCAGTAGGTCTGCCCCATTAAATTGGTTCTATTTAAAAATTTTTTAATTTCCATCTAGTTATACTTTTTTTCAATCTTTTTAAAAGGTCCAAAGTATTAGTATAGTTTTGGGAGTTTTTGCCCCTTAGCATTATAGGCTACCCCTTTTAAAATCAGGGGTACATCTATGGTGTTACAGGTGGCACACGGCATCACAGGTGTCCTACCTGTAGCACCCCCGGGGGATAATCAAAGGTTGAGAGGTTTATAGGGGTTCAGAACTAAGATATATTATGGTTAGCAAAGTTATGAAGTTTACAAAAGACAATGACTAAACTGTAAAAGAGGCTTTTCACACAGTGAATTAAGTCAAAAACATTATATGAAACATATACAAAGAAAAAAATATTCTGTTCAAGGGGGAGGAAATGTACTGAAAACTAAATAAGTTCATGAAATTCAGAATGAGGGCAGCAGCAACACACACAGCAAGAGGCATTTTGGTTTTCCCCGCCGGGTTAAGCCCAAAGCTGGGGTCCAAAGGGTCCTTATTGCTTGCCCCCTTTTTCACCCCTGAATTTGTTTTATGCAGCTGCCCCCCTTTTCCCCCCGTGTGGGTGGGGTTTTTGGGGGGAGCCCAAGGTCCCATTTTTTCCCCCCCCGACCCCGTTTGGGCGAGGAATTAGCCTGGGGACACTTGGAAGAGAGGAGGCTTTTACCTCCTCCCATGGCAGACATTGGTCTGAGACACCCATTGACAGGGAGCCAAGGCCGCCACCAGGAAAAGGCCGGGGCCCGGGATTATACCAAAAACACAATTATGAATTTTTGCTACAATGGGCTTGAACAAAAAAAATATTAAGATTCAGAGTTTCCAAAACTTTTTAGATTAAAAAAAAAATAACTCCAAAAAAAAATGTACAAACAGTGTTAATGAGTTGAGAGTGCAACAACTCTATTAGGTGGAAAATTTTTTGGGCAAATTAGCAAGAAGACAGCAGTCTGGGAAAAGCACCACTGTTATAACCATAGGACATTACCCAAAAATTGCAAATCCCGGGGGAATTTTTGGCACATATGTAGCCACCAAAGAGGTCACACTGGTGGGGGAGAGGGGGCAGTGGGTGGGGTGGGGGGGGTTTTTGGGGGGAAAAGGGTGGTGCTGGTGACAGTTCTCAGGCTGAGGGCACATGGACTCGCCTCCAGTCCTCCAGCTGCCTGGCGATTCCCAGGCCCCCCCCCTGTCAGAACACTTGCAGTCACACCATTACAGACGCAAAAAAAAATCAAGATTTTGAAAAACAAGAACTAAAAACACAATACCTCTCCCTTCTTTCCTTTTTCCCCCTCTGCCTGTGCTGTCTTTTTTGCATTTTTTATTCCACTCTTTTTTTATCTCCTTCCCTTTTTTTTTTATCTGCCCTCTGCCATGTTGTAGCCAGACATGCTGGGAAAGTGCTATGGATTTTTAGGGGTTTGTTTATTTGTTAGGACATTTAGATGAGGCAGAAAGAGGCTAGTCCTTGGAATGAACCCCTTTTTAAGGCCCTACAAAGTTCTGGGGTGTGCCAAGGTCATTGCCCCGTGTGACCTGGGGACATCACAGGTCTGTCCTTAGGGGGCCTGGGGAAAGCAGGGTATGGCCTCGGATCGAATAAAGTTGTGGTGTCAGGGGGCCTGGGTCAACACTGGGGGTAATGCCAGGGACCTGGGCAACACTGGTCGTAATGCCAGGTGACCGGGAACACTGGTCAAGCCAGGGGGCCTGGGTCAACACTGGTCGTAATGCCAGGTGACCTGGGTCACACTGGTCGTAATGCCAGGGGGCCTGGGTCAAACCGGTCAGGTGGCCTGACCTCACTTTTTATCTTTTTTTTTCCTTTTCCCCAACTTCCGTGGCCGATTTAGATGCGTCTCCACCCCTTGTGGGGTCTGAGGCCAGGCCCTTTTTTAGTAACTAGTCAACCAACTTTCTGCTAGCAGTCTGAGCCAAAAAAAAAAACCGACCCTTTTCTTTTTTTTTTTACCCCTTTTACTTTCCCCCCTCCCCTCTCGTCTGTCGAAATAAATCCCTTAAGATTCCAGATTTCCCCCAGCTTTCAATTCACTTTCTTCGACAAAGCAATTTTAAAACGAAAAAAATTTATATAGAAACGTTGATTACATACGTTACTAATAGAAGGATTTATATACATGTATAGACTTTCCTTTTGGGAGATATAAATAAATAAAAAAACCAAAAAAAACTAGTAAAACACAGAAAAAAAAAATGTAAGTAATAACTCTTGAAAAATTGAAAATAAGATTTAACAGTCAGAGTTTCAGGAGACGAGCAAGACAGAATCCCCAAAGTTAAAAAAAAAATTTAATAGGCTTGGTTTCCACCTGAATGTTAGAATAGTAGCAGTATGTCTACCAGCCACTGTTATCAGTATGAAGTGTGCTATCAGGGGACGGCACTTAAATCTATATAGATGACTGTTACCCATGTATGATGAGTCTACCTGGATGCCCCACCCCCGTATGACTTGATTATCCACCCCGAATAGCACATCCATCTGTGTATACCATATCCACCTATGTATGACTCGCCATCCGGATCACCCAGGTATGTATGACTCGCTATCCAGGTATCCCTTCCAGGTTGTAGATCGCATATCCAGGTATCCTCCAGGTATGTAGACCCCCCATCCAGGTAATCCGTTCATTTCCATACAATAATTACTTTGGTTTTATTAAATTTTTAAACTTATACTTTAGTTATTTTATATAAATCTGCATGGCCCGACAGGAAAGCTTTTGTGTGGAGAGAGAGAGAGAGAGAGAGAGAGAGAGAGAGAGAGAGAGAGAGAGGGGAGAGAGAGGGGAGAGAGAGAGCGAAGAGGTACAAAGAAGATCAAAGAGTGCAGTGCTGGAGTATGCAGCAGAGTGTGTAGGAAGAAGGTGGGTGCGAGTAGGAAGAGAAGTCAGGGGAATGAGGCAAATGGGAAAAAAATTTTTTGCATAAGGGGGGGTTAAAGAGGGGCTGAGAGTGTAACAGGAGACCCAAAGAGAGAGGGGGGGTGGCTTTGTCAAAATTTATCATTAAGATAAACAATGGAGGAATTAATAAGCTGAGGAACCCCAAATATGACCATCACATCTTCCTTTCCATTTAGTCGTATGATACACGTTTTTGATATTTTAAATACAAATGGTTAAAGTCTGCTAAGTTCCTCTTTACAAACAGTTCATCAGTATGAGAACCATCTACAGTGACATGACAGTAAATGGGTTCTCTGACTAATCTGCATAATTAAAATTTTGAAATTTCTTATTATCTTATGAAAAATATAGAGGAAACGAGTTTAAAATTTATTCACATTTATCACAAACAGTAAGCTGACCTGAGTTGCATTTAGTAAGGACACAAGTGCAACTAATGTGACATTTTATTTTGCCCTTTTTTTCCAACATATTGTGGGGAATTCTACCAAATTAATACACGAGTTGCATTAAGTAGCCCCATCTTTAATCCTTTATCATATTCCTACAATCGAAACACTAATATATGTGGAAGTTGAGATTTTGGGGCCTATGGTGGGCCAGAGGACCCACAACCTCTCCCGAGATCGGTGATACCTGATGCTAACTATAACCAAATTACATTAATGGAAAAACGGCCATCGTCAGGTTAAAACTGTCATCCATTTGCCGGGGGAAATGTGTGGGTTAGGTGTAAGACATACCTGAGGTATTATAGTGCCATCCTGCCAGGTCCAAGTGTGGGTGTGGGGGGGAAAGGCCACCAAGCCCGTAGAGGGTACCTAGGAGTCAGGCAGGGAGAGAAGCCCCCAACCCCCCCCACCCAACACATTCCTGCTGCTCACACTGCCAGGTTCCCTGAGATAAAATTAACAATCAGTTAACAAACGCTGCCTTGAATGCCTCGTTGAATACTCCTCCTAGCAGCTTTAAGAGATCAAAATTTAGAGGAGACGATGCACTGCCTCCATATCTGAGCAGATGTGTTTGCGTTTCCCCTGTCACCGGGGGTGGAAACCAGCGGGGACACGTCCCCATGTCGGACCTCACGCCCCCCCCCAACCCGCTTCCGGGGGGGGGTGGGGGAAACAAAATTTTTAGCTGAATTATATTGTAAATAAAAAACTGTCAAATATGTATGGATCTTACAGTGGCTATGGTGGGGGGAGCTGAGGCAGGAAAATAAATTGTAAATTTAATGTTCAAGAGGACAGTCAAAAGTGGAAATAACCCCCTTTTCCGTTAAAAGAAATCAGTGTTTGCACTGAAGGTAAAATGTTCAAGGGAGAAAGTCAGAACAAGGGGATCAAAAGATTAACAAATGACGTATGGACAAGTCTCCTCACACCTAGCAAATTCCGTGAATTAGTCGACTGTTTTTGGTCACATCCTGGGTAAGGGGCCCAATTAAAATAAATCATACTTGTGTGACCTTGTTGAATTATCCAAAATTAAATAAAAAAAACCTTTCAATGAACCAAACAGCTGTAAAAACACTAAAACGCAGAAAAAAAGAATCAATATTACTGAAAAAGATCTGTGTAAAGTATTGTTCCATGGACACTTTTGGGAGATTTTTAAAACACCCATTCAATATACTATTTAAATGCTGATCCTAAGTTTTTCATTACGAATAGTGTACTTAAACTGAAGCAATTTGTTGAATCTAGTCCATTCGTTCTATCCAAGTTTAGGTTATCTTTTGTGGATGATATTTAGCCACTGCAGGATGCAGCCTCACTATACTATCTGCTTTATGTGACCCCCCATTAATATTTTATATGCAACCCCGGGTTTTGGGAGATGCTCGTTCGGTTGTCCATGAATGACCCCGTCCAAAAACCCCGCCCATGACATGACTCCGTTTTCCCAGCCCCGTCCATGAAGTGATGCGCATACCAGACCGTCCATAAAGGACGCCCCAAAAGCAGCCATGAAGGACCCGCCCATACCAGCCCGTCCAGACAGGACCCCGCCATACCAGCCCCGTCCATGAAGGACCCCGTCAAGGTAAATCTGCCACTTGGGGGGGTAGAGAGAGAGAGGGGGCACCAGGGCGTGATGTGGGGAGAGTTTTATTGATCTCACAGCAAGAGACTAGTGAATTTTCCCTTTGTTTTATGACAATGTTACCAAGGTGGTATTTGTGATCCTTTGTAACATTTGTAGTTCTCCTGATTCATTGCAACACAGGAGGGCACCTGCTGACTCACTGGGCTGCACCTAACTGAACACTAGGGGCACCTGCTCTAATGATTCACGGGGTCCCCTGTCAAATTTAAAGGGCCCAGGTGGTTCCTCGTGTTATCTAGTGAAACAAATTACTTTCGCCGGGGAAAACCCCTGAATAAATGAGTTTAAAATATTGGTAAAGGGGAAAACCCTAGTATCAATTTAAAAAATCAAAATTTCTAATTCCCCGAGTTTTACATTCACGAGGGGGGGAGAGAGAGAAAAAAAGGGGTGCTTAAACCGGCTGAATGTTTGCAATATTAATGGGAAAGATTATGGGAAGATTGTGTATGTGAATGTATATTTATATATATATATATATATATATATATTATATATATATATATATATATATATATATATATATATATATATATATTTTGTGTGTGTGTGTGTGTGTGTGTGTGTGTGTGTGTGTGTGTGTGTGTGTGTGTGTGTGTGTGTGTGTGTGTGTGTGTGTGTGTGTTTAGGTGGATTTCCCCATGTGACTTGCCGAGAGTGGAGCCCCCACTCACAATTTGGGACAAGGCGAGCGACCAGCTGAGTCCCAAAAAAGTCCCTGGGGGAACTTGCTCACAACTTAACTCACTCCTAAGGCCAGAGTCACCAAGTTTTCTCCCGGGGTTTTTAAAAAGACTAAGCTTTTTTTGGGGTGCTTTTGGGAAAAAAATAAAATCTTTACGTCAGAAAAAAAAAGACAGCAATGGTTGGGACGTAACATTTGATGCTGTACAAAGGTTTTAAATTAGAAGTGACTGTCGAAATTTTCTCAGATGTGAAATTGCTTAAAATGCAGTTCGACAAGCCTGGCGTTCCTTGCCTTCCCTATGTAGGCCCTGTCAACGTGCAGTACGTAGCCTAGGGGTATTTGGGGTTTATTGACCATTTAATATACAGTGGAGTAGAGGAATGCTTTTTGGGGGTTTTTGGGGATGGGAATGTTTTTTTCCACAATTTCTGGTACATTTTCTCCTATTCTGCCTTCCTTAACCCCCAAAACTCCTTTGCTTTATATAACTTCCTTCCTGCCCTCATAACCTTCCTTCCTGCCCTCAAACCTTCCTTCTGCACTATAACCTCCCCCTTTCCGCCCCATAACCTTCCGTCCTGCCCTCATAACCTTCCTTCCTGCCCCCAAAACCCCCCTTCCTTACTCCAACCTTTCCCTTTGTGCCCTCATAACCTACCTTCCTCACCTCACAAACCTTTCCCTTTGTGCCCCATAACCTCCCCTTTCCCCACCTCATAACCTTCCTTTGGGGCCCCATAACCCCCCTTTTCCCCACCCCACAACCCCCCTCGCCCTCCCCCTGAAAAAACCCCATGGTCTTCTCAGGGCCCTTTAAAACTGATAAACAGTATTTAAACAACCAACATATCCGATTTACAGGTAACAAAAAGTCCAGCATTACTCATTGACTTTCCTAGTTTCAGCAGTTACAGGAAACCCAGAATTTTTTTAATTTGACCAAAGGGAGCCGGTGTCCAGGGAGTGATGACGGGGGAATACAAACTGCTGTAGATCTGTCATGAAGTCTTCCATGGCTGCTCCATATTTTTGCCGGCTTTGTTGTAAAAATATTTAGGACCATGGTTTTAGACAAGCAGGCGGGACACCGAGAAAAACACACACACACACACACACACACACACACACACACACACGCCCTTTTCCTATTCCCCCAAAAAACATTTAACTTCAGGGTCCAATCGGTTCAACTGCTGGAACTAAGTATTTTTGATGACTTGTTGCTGAATTAAATGTTGGGGGGTCAACAGGCACCACTCCATGGAAATTTAATCCAAAAAATTTGAAGGCAATGGTTCAGAAAGTTGAAAACCCAAATACCTATACAGAAAAATATATAAGTATATCTTTTTTCAATATAAATTTTAAAATATATATATATATATATATATATATATAATATATATATAAAAAAAAAAAATGCAAGACAAACCCCTATGAAAAAAAAGAGGAATTTTAAGGGTTTCGTGATTCCATTATAGTGGTTGTCTTTATTTTTTTATACCTTTTTCGATCTTTTAATATAAAAAATATATATATATATATATATATATATATATATATATATATATATATATATATATATATATATATATATATATATATATAAATTATACAAACAAAACATAAAAAACAGAAATTAACAAATTGTCTTTACAATTTTTTAGTGTCAGGGTATTTTTAATTTAGTTGAGGGGTCAATTTCCCCTTTTTGTAAAGACCAAACCCCAAAGGACAAGTTTTTTTTTTTTAATGCCAGTTAAGGAAAAGCTTGTCCTTGTAAGGTCCATAGAAGGTTAAAAATTTTTGGCTGCAAAGGACAAGTTTCCTTAGGGACCCCAAAAAAGGAACGCGTTTTTGTAAAAAAATTCTTTGTAGCCCCTTTTTTGACTTTTTTTTTTAATTTTGTTCTGCATCTGCTGTGTGGCCATGAAACCATTTTAGTCATGACAATCTTATTGCCTGCCTGCCTGCCTGCCCCCATCCTCTCTCTCTCTCTCTCTCTCTCTCTCTCTCCCTCTCTCCTCTCCTCTCTCTCTCCCCCCTCTCTCCCTCTCTCTCCCTCTCTCTCTCCCTCTCTCTCCCCTTTTCTCTCCCTCTCTCCCCCTTCCCCCTCTTCCCCCTTTTTTTTCCCTTTCCCTCTCTTCTCCCCCCTTCTCCTCCCCCTCTCCCCTTCCTCTCCCCTTCAATTTTTTTTTTCC
>WNWK01005454.1:5000-20000 GCA_009830355.1 Cherax destructor
TCTTACCTTCATTCTAACACTAAGTATATACCAGTTTATCTTGCGTTACAAAAATAACCTAATAAATCTACTAACAAACTTATAAACTTTAGATTACACAGCAAAATTATTGTGAACAACTGTACTGATACACTGGAGTTGATTAGCTGAGACATCAGTCTAGCTATATCTAGGGACTTAGACATAATGAGGTCAAGTCTCTATGGTTAATGGTCCGAACTGCGAGAAGTCCCCGAAAACAGGACGGTAACCTGTTAAGTGACAGTGGTCTCTGATCACACAGACAGTAGGGCTTAGATAGGGAGAAGCCACCACGAAAGACTTGAGGTATAGTGTGGTGTTGAAAGTAACGCGAGACCATTTAAACAAATAGACAACAGAGGTTCTGGTTTCAAATAGTAGAGGATTCATATTCTTTAAAAAAAGTATGAAGATACGTTAATTAGTAAATGCAAGTGGAAAGTTAACTTGAGGAAAGGAGTGTGTTAATTTATTTGAGAGTTCTTGATGACTGTAAAATCTCTGCTTTCCTAGTACGCTAGTTTAATGTATTGCATATTCTTAGGCACCGTGTAAATTCCTAAAGAACCTGCTTGTTTTCCAGTTCTTCATTTGGCTTATTAAAGGTTTAACTTATCTTTCTTTCGTGTCAAAGTTCCTCTTTTATATACTTACTCTATTTTGTTGTATGTTGTTTCCTCCTCTCGTTCCATTATGGTTAGGTTTCTATTTTAATCTAAACTTTTTCTAGATATTTTATAACTTTATTTCTTTGATTTTTCTAATCCGAAATATATAGTAGTTTGCCTACTTATTATCTATTCCAGTATTATGCGATTCATGCCTTTTATTTTGTGCGTAAAGCATAACTCTCCTCAAATGGTATGAATTCTGGGACGCCTTTACTCAGGAAATATTTTAATGCTTTGTTCCACTTTGATGCCACACATGTTTATGTATCTTTCTTGGGAAGCAGCAAACTTTTCACATTTCCGCTCTAGACACTGGGGCTCCTTTCCTTTCTTACAGCAGAGTTATTACCTAAAAATGACTATACTAAAATTCTGTTCCAATGGCTTCCAAACCTATAGATTACACATGGGTTATTAAAACTGCATTTCACCTATGTACTTACATCAAGAGGACCCCATATTAGTGTACTACAATTTTAGTATACTCGCGAACAAGGAACAGTAGCGCCTGGCCACTGCACCTGATGAGGGTGGGGTGGAGGGGAGGCATCATTAAGGTGCAGTTGCCGGCGCCAGGCACATGATGGGCATCTTGATGACTCTTTCCCCTGTGGTGCGGCGCCGTTGTCGGGGTGACTGCCTACGGGGACGTTCCCAGGGCTCCGCGTCCTCTACAAACATCCGCCACTTCACGCTTCCACTCATTAGTTATTTTATTTAAGTTAGTGAATCGGCAAACTACCGTTTTCCTTCTAAGTGTAAACTACAGTTTTAAGTATAAACTACCGTTTTCCTTCTGAGAATAAAAAAATCCAGTTCCTTCCCGACTAAGAAGCTAGAACGTAATTACAAACTGCGAGAATGATGACAAATTACTCAGTCATGATTCTATTAGACTGAGATTCCGTTCAAATTCGAGTCTAAATGATTATACAATACTTCTTCCCACTTATTATAGATTGATATAGCAAATGCATGTGTGTGTGTGTGTGTGTGTGTGTGTGTGTGTGTGTGTGTGACGGTGTTTTGAACACCCGTGGGAAAATATTTGGAAGGTGTTGGCAAAGTTGTGTCTCTTGTTAGTTCGTGCTTAGCTTATCTTTACTCTTGTTAAAGAGTTGGAGGAAGGAGGCGACGAAAGACACTAATAAGAGAACAATAAAATAAAAGTTAGTGTGGAAACTTGCATTATTGTAACTAAAACTTTAATACTTCAAAAAAAAAAATCTCGAATAAATCTAAAACGTCGAAAAATGCAATAAAAACAGAAAAGAATGATGAATCCATGACGGAATCCTAGCGTCCCTACCAATGTAACTAGCAGCACTGACTTCCTCCTCAAGAATCATCCCCTAACGCCCCAACCTATCCTGCAGACAACACCTGGGATGGCTTCCTCAGAATTAACCTAACAACGCTTATCACAACTACCCATTTACCCAGAGCACCGACGGATATAAAGTCGTTCACCTTATAATAAGTGAGAATGACAGGAGTTGAACACTTCTGATCGTCACTCCTGGATAGGCAGGCGCCCTCCAGTAATACCTCCATCATCAGGTGACCCACTCCCATTCACGTGGTGCAACACCCACTTCAATCGTGCAACGGACACCAGCATCAAAAGAGATATCGTTAATGACCTAGTCTTCATTCCTTCAGAAGTAAATTTAGTGAAGAAGAAATACCACCTCTACTGTGGTCAAAAATTAGCGGATTTCTGTGTACTTAGGCATGAAACTGGGGAGAATTATTAGTAGTAGTAGTAGTAGTATTCCCATTATTATTATTTCCATTATTATTATTATTATTATTATTATTATTATTATTATTATTATTATTATTATTATTATTATTATTATCATGCTTATTATTATTATGATTATTATTATTCCCATTATTATTACTATACTCACAAGAAGAGCAAAACTTGTCATGGTTAAACAATTTCTGGGAGTGACTCCAGTTCCTTGAATCAAGAATCTTTCCCCAGCATCAAGGGAGCTGTCGCTTTCCTCAATGAAGAACAGTCGGGAGCGAAGTGACTTTGCCCGTGAAGGAAAGCTGTCACCTTCCTAGCACAGGCTGTTCGAATTCCTGTCACCGGGGTAAAGTGACCCAGTTTCTCGGGTGACCCTGTGAGGGTGGAGGAGCTGCATGAAGATACAGGTGCGGTGCCAGCTTATATTGTGACAACGTTTTGCGCTGTCTAGAGTTTTCGTTCTCCAGCTGCCTCGCTTCCTCATCATCGTAGAGAGAACGCTGCTGTTATATAGAGGAGGTACATTTTCACCTCAATATTCCAAGACATCTCTCCATGGCACTGTGTCTATATTTCAGTAAGAGTGCATCTATCTAGGTGAGATATTAGTGAGGTTTGTTGGACTTATGCTGCAGATTGTGGTAGGATTTACACAGGTGGTGGTGGGATTTACACAGGTGGTGGTGGGATTTACACAGGTGGTGGTGGGATTTACACAGGTGGTGGTGGGATTTACACAGGTGGTGGTGGGATTTACACAGGTGGTGGTGGGATTTACACAGGTGGTGGTGGGATTTACACAGGTGGTGGTGGGATTTATACAGGTTGTGTTGGAACTTAGGCAGATCGTGATGAAATTTACCCGGCAGCAGTGGGCTCATTATATAATTAATCATGACGACAATATAAATTTTCATAATTGCAAACTCGTGTATAAATCCGACAATAATACAAAAATAAGTAACGTTGAATAAATATTATTGCATCATCTTCCAACTTCAACTTACCTGACGGACAATTTAATTTCTACAAAAGTAACTCTCGCCGAAGTCAATAAATATTTGGCAGAAGGCTGGACAATAGTGTTGTAAGAGCCGAGAACAATGGCTCTCAAACTCTCCAGGGTCAAAACAATTGAAGTCAGGTGTTAGCCATTCGTGGTCAGTTCAACTTCTACCTTGCTCATACCAGCTGAAGAGGTCATGGCGTAATCACACTCATCCACGATGTATATATATATATATATATATATATATATATATATATATATATATATATATATATATATATATATATATATATATATATATTATATATATATATATATATTATATATATAATATATATATATATATATATATATATATATATATATATATATATATATATATATATATATATATATATATATATATATATATATATATATATATATATATATATATTATAATATTATTTACCCTATTTATTAATTATTTATTTATTTATTTATTTATTTATTTAGAATATATACTAATGCAACATCATATTTACATTTAGATTTCCTTTCAACGCAAAATTTTTATTATATGCTAAATTGTATTTATAGCTAAGAATACTACTGCGCTATATATTAGAATCGGTGGCAGATTCTAAATTAGGTATCAGAGAGAACACATTACAAGCATTAATGATCCGTTACAGTGCGTACGTAAGAGAAATGTACGAATTAGCAGTGCATAGTGACACCTCGGTGCCTTTCCGTAAATCATACTAATTGCCACATTTTACAACTTCCTTTTCGGTGAGCCAAAACGACGTCTGGGTCCTAACCACCTCCCAGTCCTTGATAGCATAATTGTATCTATATTTTCTCCTAGAGCGAATTAAAAAAGTGTATAGTCTGAGAATTCACTACTAAGGTTTAAAATGACCATATTAATGAAAAAAGCGATGGCTGAGGCTCCTGGTATTTACTATGTACACGATGATGGAGGGCTCTTGGTATTTAATATGTACACGATGGTAGAAGCCTCCTGGTATTTAATATGTACACGATGGTAGAAGCCTCCTGGTATTTAATATGTACACGATGGTAGAAGCCTCCTGGTATTTAATATGTACACGATGGTAGAAGCCTCCTGGTATTTAATATGTACACGATGGTAGAAGCCCCCTGGAATTTACTATGTACACGATGGTAGAAGCCTCCTGGTATTTAATATGTACACGATGGTAGAAGCCTCCTGGTATTTAATATGTACACGATGGTAGAAGCCCCCTGGAATTTACTATGTACACGATGGTAGAAGCCTCCTGGTATTTAATATGTACACGATGGTAGAAGCCTCCTGGTATTTAATATGTACACGATGGTAGAAGCCTCCTGGTATTTAATATGTACACGATGGTAGAAGCCTCCTGGTATTTATATGTACACGATGGTAGAAGCCTCCTGGTATTTAATATGTACACGATGGTAGAAGCCTCCTGGTATTTAATATGTACACGATGGTAGAAGCCTCCTGGTATTTAATATGTACACGATGGTAGAAGCCTCCTGGTATTTAATATGTACACGATGGTAGAAGCCCCCTGGAATTTACTATGTACACGATGGTAGAAGCCTCCTGGTATTTAATATGTACACGATGGTAGAAGCCCCTGGATTTATATGTACACGATGGTAGAAGCCCCTGGATTTACTATGTACACGATGGTAGAAGCCTCCTGGTATTTAATATGTACACGATGGTAGAAGCCTCCTGGTATTTAATATGTACACGATGGTAGAAGCCTCCTGGTATTTAATATGTACACGATGGTAGAAGCCTCCTGGTATTTAATATGTACACGATGGTAGAAGCCCCTGATTTACTATGTACACGATGGTAGAAGCCTCCTGGTATTTAATATGTACACGATGGTAGAAGCCTCCTGGTATTTAATATGTACACGATGGTAGAAGCCTCCTGGTATTTAATATGTACACGATGGTAGAAGCCTCCTGGAATTTATATGTACACGATGGTAGAATCCTGGTATTAATACATTACACGATGGTAAAGCCTCTGGTAAATATTAAGATGGAAGAGAATAACGATGGTAGAAGCCTCCTGGTATTTAATATGTACACGATGGTAGAAGCTGAATTTCATACACTGGAAAAGCCCCTGGATTAATATGTACACGATGGTAGAAGCCTCCTGGTATTTAATATGTACATTACTCAACGTCAACACAGCTCATAGAAGTGGTGGTGTTGTGGTTTTGATGTGTTCTTGAATTCCTTTTAATGCAAAATTAAATTTAATACCATCTAAAATGTAAGAGTATTAAGAGGAAGAGAACGAGGTGTAGCAAGCAAGCTGGAACAAGCAAGCTGGAACAAGCAAGCTGGAACAAGCAAGCTGGAGCAAGCAAGCTGGAACAAGCAAGCTGGAACAAGCAAGCTGACAAGCAAGCTGGAGCAAGCAAGCTGGAACAAGCAAGCTGGAACAAGCAAGCTGGAACAAGCAAGCTGGACAAGCAAGCTGGAGCAAGCAAGCTGGAGACAAGCAAGGCTGGAACAAGCAAGCTGGAACAAGCAAGCTGGAGCAAGCAAGCTGGAACAAGCAAGCTGGAACAAGCAAGCTGGACAAGCAAGCTGGAACAAGCAAGCTGGAGCAAGGCGAAGCTGAACACAAGCTGGACAAGCAAGCTGGACAAGCAAGCTGGAACAAGCAAGCTGGAACAAGCAAGCTGGAACAAGCAAGCTGGAACAAGCAAGCTGGAACAAGCAAGCTGGAGCAAGCAAGCTGGAACAAGCAAGCTGGAACAAGCAAGCTGGAGCAAGCAAGCTGGAACAAGCAAGCTGGAACAAGCAAGCTGGAGCAAGCAAGCTGGAACAAGCAAGCTGGAACAAGCAAGCTGGAGCAAGCAAGCTGGACAAGCAATGAACAAGCAAGCTGGAGCAAGCAAGCTGGAACAAGCAAGCTGGAAAGCAAGCTGGAACAAGCAAGCTGGAACAAGCAAGCTGGAGCAAGCAAGCTGGAACAAGCAAGCTGGAACAAGCAAGCTGGAGCAAGCAAGCTGGAGCAAGCAAGCTGGAGCAAGCAAGCTGGAACAAGCAAGCTGGAACAAGCAAGCTGGAACAAGCAAGCTGGAACAAGCAAGCTGGAACAAGCAAGCTGGAGCAAGCAAGCTGGAACAAGCAAGCTGGAACAAGCAAGCTGGAACAAGCAAGCTGGAACAAGCAAGCTGGAACAAGCAAGCTGGAACAAGCAAGCTGGAACAAGCAAGCTGGAACAAGCAAGCTGGAACAAGCAAGCTGGAACAAGCAAGCTGGAACAAGCAAGCTGGAACAAGCAAGCTGGAGCAAGCAAGCTGGAACAAGCAAGCTGGAACAAGCAAGCTGGAACACTGCTGGTGATGGAGCAAACTTATATTATTTATAAAGAAGACATTACGGAAAAAAAAAAGTTTCAAATAACGTTGCCACAATGATGAACTCATAAGTAAGAACGCCATTGACCATGATAATGATATAGCATTACACTTGTCGTTGTGAGCGAGCTTGACATTTGTATGCACTCGAGCACAGAGAGTGCGACGAGTATAGTCAAGTGGCTGTCCCTCCATCTGTACCTCACTAGATAAATGGTTTCCGTTCGCTACTTTGTGTTATTGAATGTATTCTGTTGCCTGTTAGTGCTTCCGGGGATCATTTGCTCCCTCGAGTCGTTCTTACTGCAGGCCTCATACACTGCAATGGTAATACTCATATAGGTGGTAGAAGGAATATTAATTTTCTTATTGAACGCGAGAAGGTTATAAAAGTTTACTGTAATCTTACATATTCATGAGACAGAAAGAAGCAATCAGCAGTCCTGCCTCACATGACAGGGCGGTAGTAACACTTGGCACAGTTGTCCACCAACCTATTACTTACAAAGCAACCAAATTCCGTACAAAATATATTTTTACAAAGATGGTCATCTCATTTTGTTTGAACTGAACCTGCACCATGACAAGTCTATTGTTGCTTGAACTGGATGTTAAACCTCGTAGAAATAAAGCCATTCTTTAATATTTATCCCTGAAAGAAAAAGCATCGGGAGACTACATCAATGATGCTGAGGCTTTGTCCTTGCGTCCTTAAGTCGAGACACGTCAGCTTCAAGATGGTGAGTCAGTACGTTGTTCAGCTCATCCATTACACTGATGATAGTTGATAACATTATCTAAAAGTATCATCATAATTTCTGCCATTGTAAATTTTGAACAATAATACTGTATTAAAATGAAATGGTACTTCGGACAATTGGCAACTAATCCACACATTAGTAATAAATAAGACGACATTTAGGTCGATCCCAGATCATTGCCACGTTTCTTATTTTCATTTCGAAGGTGAGTTATGAATTGTTCCAGCAACGGTATAGCGCCTTCTCAGTCTTCATTTAAAATAAGTCACCTTCAGTAAAAATGTTTTCAGATTTAGTTAGGTTCTAGAGCGTCCCAGGAGCAGCGCTTAACAAGGGTTTCAGTAGCCTAAGTATTTCTTTGCTATCATGTCAGCTACGGATACGGGGGAAATAGAGTTATTTAAGGATAAACAGAGGTGCTCTCACAATAATTCTCTGGTAAGATTCTTCAGAAAAACTGACGCTCGCATAAGGTTCAAGAAGAGTGGTGCTCTGGTAAGATCCTTCAAGAAGATGAATGATCTGGTAAGATCCTTCAAGAGGATGGATGCTCTGATAAGGTCATTCGAGAAGAGGGATACTCAAGAAGAGGAATACTCAAGAAGAGGGTTCCTCAAGAACAGTGATGCTTTGGTAAAGTCCTTCAAAAAGAATGTTGCTCTCGTAAGATCCTTTCGAGACGAGGGAAGGTCTGGTAAGGTCCTACAAGACGAGGGGAGGTCTGGTAAGGTCGTGCATGAAGAAAGATGTTCTGGTAAGAAAAGGTAGATTAATTTATATTATTTATAGAGTACTAGAAGCCATTGGTTATTCCATACACTGAACATAAAATTGCTGACATCATTATCAATTTGATGCTATCATTTAACACTTCGTTACTGTCATTACCAACTGTTCCTGTCGTGACTAATTCGCTGTCATATTACAAAAATCATCATCACAATTCAATCAAAACAAATCGAAATCCATTAGTGGTAACGCACTCCTTTTAGAACCCTGGGGAACCCCAATAAACTCTAATTACTATATACACGCGAGACAGATTTCCTATCCAATCACAGTAGTGTAAGAATATAATACAGTCCACGAAGACCATATTATCTTCTTATAATGTCATTACTATATAACTGGTTTCACTGACACTTATAAGTAAAAAATAATTAGACAACGAAAAAGCCTATAAAGAATTTTGGTATATTAACTATTGCTGGATGTGTTTTTATTTTATTATATTACACTAAAATAGTGTAACTTAAACATTTTGTCGTGTACTACTAAGACAAATAATGTGAATTCTGTCAACGAATGTATACGTAGCATTGAGAAGAGTATTTCGCCTTAGACAATTATATATACTACAACAAAACATTTCAGCAAAACTGAAATTCTTAAGTTAATCCTGAAAAATTTCATTTTGAGGTCATGAGCTTTACCTAACTTTTTATCTAGTTTTATCTAATACCATTAAGTACATACCATCAAAAGCCATTACTGTACGATCACCACCAAGGCAACAAGCAGACAGCCACAGACAGGAGGTCTGGTTCAGTTCAGGTCATCTTTCAAAGTCTATTTTGTTCAGTTTATCCCCACCTCTACCCTCCCCTTCACCTGCCCAGACACTGTGATCAATCAACGACCACATCCTCAAGATAAAGCTTCATTTATCACACTATGTGTAACTAACAGTAATTACCACCAAGCTGAACACCAACACGTGTGATACTTATTTAATCACATTTTGTTTTCTCTGAAAACTTCTCGTTGTATACTTATCATTGCTGACAGGAGTCACTGCTACCAAAAATCCTCTTGATTCCGTCTCTTTAATCTACACTGTGTCTATCTCTCTCTCTCTCTCTCTTACATTCCCTCACACTCCTATCTATCTATCTATCTCCTACTTATTTTCCTATAAAAAAATTCTTCTGTATAAACACATTGCATAAAATTCTTTTTAGTCTGCTTGTCAGATGAATTACGCTCCGAACTTCTCTCCTGTAATATGGGGGAAGCAGTCACTCGGGGTCGACCTGCCACACCAGCTTCACTAACACAAGACTTCTGCACCTCGCTCTTAAGGTTAATGAAGACATAAAAATAGTCTGGGAGATAACACACAATAAATGTACGCTGTATTTATAGGTTAATTAAGATGGGGTTGACCAGCGGTAAGATCAAGACGGCAAGATTGCAAGCAATGGAGATAATCACCGTCCATTAGCTCGGGTTGCGTCAAGATTTACATACACTCGCGACGTATCTGATGCCTTACATAGGAATACTAATTAAAATCTGGTTTCCAACAAGGCTAAAGCATATCCTATTCGGGACACTCCTCTCACTCTCTCTACCATAAACAAACTAACATTACATATTCAAGGTCTCTATCGATATCTTTCATAACACACAACACTCACACACACACCCACATCCACACACACACCCACATCCACACACACACCCACATCCACACACACATCCACATCCACACACACACCCACACACCCACACACTTGATTCAAGTCGTAATGAGCGACTGTAAATGAATAAACAGAAAGACAGACGGGGGATTTGAATCGTGGTCCTTAGATTGACAGGACCAGCACTTAACCTCTGAGCCACGTAGATTTTAATAAGAAAGGTCCACAGAGTTGGCTTCTTCATATATTCACGTAAGTATGATTTTCAATGTACGTATATGAATGAATGAGACAAAGCGTACAGTAATATAATTGCTTTTTAAATAAATAAGTACAACATACATCATTACACACTCAGATGTTGATAGTTGACCTTAACGTCAATAAATTTTAAGAAAAATTTTCTATATTTTTTTTAATTAGGTTAGATTTATTGGTTAGATTAACATCAATTCCTGATTGGAATTTTGGGAGTAAATTCTGCTATTGTAGCAACCAACAATAAGCTGAAATTGCATTTATAGTGTCATAAGTACATGTGTTACTTATATCTGAAAAAAATTACTAATTATCTACTATATTGCACTTACGATTCTACTTACTCGTAGGGAAGCAAGAAACTAAATTACACTTTAACTCAACTTTCACTCTGTTATTATTCATCAATCTTCTCTCCCTTCTTCATCTCCTCTCCTTTCCTTTCCTCCTCCCCAACTTCCTTCCCTGCGTCTTCCCAAGCTCCCTCCTCCACCACTGCGGCATCTTCCCCACCCACCATGTCTTCACACTCGCCTTCTCTTACTAATCTGGTGATTGCAATCACACACGACCACTTAGCTCGAGCAACATATTAATAAGAAGTCTCCAAGTGAACTTTATATTCAGGTAAGCAACAGAGAAGGGCATGGCTTGCTTCTTATACCTCCCCACCTTCACACTTCTGAGTCTGTCTCTCTCTCTCTCTCTCTCTCTCTCTCTCTCTCTCTCTCTCTCTCTCTCTCTCTCTCTCTCTCTCTCTCTCTCTCTCTCTCTCCACATCCACACTTCTGAGTCTCTCTCCCACCTCGACACTTGTCGTCCTTTTAAGTAACATTTCTAATTTGGTCTGCTAAAAAACCGTCGTCAGTGAAAGACTGACATGCCAGTATTGCTTCGCCATATTAATTCTGTCATATTTCCCTGAGGACTGCATCAATGAATAATCTCTAGCGATTTGTTAATTATATATATATTTTTTTTTTGGTCTTACAAATTATGATTTACGTCCATGACGTCCATGAAAAATAGAAGAACCAATTTTTATTTTCCCTCGTCAAAAATTTTCGTTTAACGCCACGGTTGTTGTGGCTGCCGGTCATCATCTCTGGTAGCGTCTTAGCATTAGAGATTGGAATCTCACTCAGCGACCGAAATATATAGTATCTTGATGTTTCTTTTATTGACTCGAAGCGGGTTCGCTCCTGCCACCGAAACGCGGGGTTTTTTTTTTCGTTTTTTTTTTTCTTACACATTTGGTTTTAATAAATGCTGCCAATATTCAAAACACGCAGAGTTTTAGCTTTCAAAAACCTTATCGAGAAAACACCAGCTTAATGAAAACAAAATCCTCTCGTGACACAGCAGAGACGTGGACGTCTCATCCCAAGAAACATTTACAATGAGTGACATTCAAGTGGTCAATAATGGCGAGGTGCCTCAGGGGAGGGGGGAGAAAATTACATATCTTCACCGTGTTTAAGATTATGGTGCATGATGCATATTAAATAACATAATATATCTTATTTGTGTCACCCGTACCGTAATTATGGTGATTTCTGGCACTGTAATGCCATAAAAATTACGGATGTATATTTTCATTGTTTTTATTTATTGCCATTATTATTATTCTCCTAAATACAATTTTTATATGTTTTACGACACTTCTGTAGCTGCTGATATTTATCTGCCCACATTTATATTTTGATGAATAAGATAATGACGTTATTTATACGTCTTTTTTTTTTTAAATATGTTTATAGTGTAAAGAATTGTAAGAAAAATATTACAATAACGTAAAAAATAATACTTTTTACAAGCAATAATGTGTGTTAAAAGTATTATTTTTCCATTATATTATGAGAGAGTGAGAGAATAATGTTAGGTAAGGCTCTCAAACGAGCTAATGTAGGTAGGTAACAGTTCTTAGCATGTAAATAAAGGTAGGATCTCTTAACTCTTATGTAAAGAAAGAAAGACAGAGAGAGAGAGAGAGAGAGAGAGAGAGAGAGAGAGAGAGAGAGAAGAGAGAGAAGAGAGACAGAGACAGAGACTTTGTGAGAGATGTTGCTGACACCATGTACAACGCTGACATCCCTCATTTGCCTGGTGAAGGGTGATCATTCACCTGCCTAGTGATGGGAGATCCCCTCATCTGGCTGGTGATGGGAGATCATCTGGCTGGTGATTGGAGATCATCTGGCTGGTGATGGGAGATCATCTGGCTGGTGATGGGAGATCATCTGGCTGGTGATGGGAGATCATCTGGCTGGTGATGGGAGATCATCTGGCTGGTGATGGGAGATCATCTGGCTGGTGATGGGAGATCATCTGGCTGGTGATGGGAGATCATCTGGCTGGTGATGGGAGAACACAGCCGATAACACTGACCAGTTAGTTTTAGTTTGATATCTTTATTATGCACCCCATACCCATCCTGTGGGCGGTAGTCAAAAGATTACAGAGGTACATAATGGGTCCAGGGACTGGACCCCAAAGTTATGATAGCTGAGCAAGTTACAAAGGTAATGAACTAACAAGCTACAAAGGTAATGAACTCACAAGTTACAAAGGTAATGAAACATGTAAGTAAATTTACTTACTTACGTTTATATATGGTTACAATCATGAACAAATTATAACGCAATGAACACTTCACTAGTCTACACCCAGTCACAACTGTAATGAGTTCTTGGTGCAAATTTTATTGTTGGGTCACACATACACACTTACATATACACATACACACACACACATACACACACATATATACATACACACACGCACACACAACAGGCCCAGCCTTCAATCGACATGTGCACAGGACAAAAAGGCAATCAACACGCGACACACACACACACACACACACACACACACACACACACACACACACACGTAGCAATGCTTTATTTACAGGGAGCAAAGTCAGGGTATTTTTCCAGAATGGTCTGTAATATACCACTGTGGATAAAATACTTTGACATATCTTGAACATTTCTGAGTGAGTTGTCTCTGAATTCATTAATTTTGTCGCACTCCAGTACATAATGACGCAGGGTGTGACAATAATCCAACTGACAAAGTTTACATCTTGTTTGGTCTACATCTGGTGGTGGTGATTTAACCTGCCAAAGATACTTGTAACCCAGCCGGAGGCGGGCGGTAGTGACATCCAAGAGTCTGCTTATTTTGTTGGATGCACCATAGACATGTGGCTCCTCCTGCATGATAGAATGATGATAGATGGACTGACTGGTGTCAATCTCCTGAGTCTTAAGTCAATAAAATTCAGTTCTAGTTCTTTTCGTATTATTGTTCTCAAACTGCTAACTGACAAGCCAAGATTGTAATCTACCCTCTTTGAAAGCATAAAACTTAGCCAATTTATCAGTTCTATCATGCATCTGAAGACCAATGTGAGATGGAATCCACAGCATGTGCACTCTGACTCTACTATCCACAATCCTACCATACCTGTGTCTGGCTTCTGACACAAGCATGCTACAAGTTATACTTGATGAGTTGAGAGCATTTATGGATGACAGAGAATCAGTTACAATTAGAGAGTCAACCTTAGATACATGGACGCATTTGAGTGCAAGGAGTATGGCAAACAGTTCTGTCTGAAGGGTAGAGGCCCAGTTATTGATGCGTGCTCCAATTTCTTTAAGAGAGCCATCACTCTGTATGACAACAGCAGCACTACCAGCTGCACCAGTGGATTGGTGAACTGAACCATCAACGTAAATAATTTGTGAGAGAGTGTGCTGTTTGGCTAAATTATCAATACAGCTTAAGGCATCATGTTTGGCTTCAAGGCGAAGCTTTGGTTGTGATTTAAGAAGTAGTTTGGGGGGAAATGGAGGGATGGTAGTTTGGAATGGGGTAATATTCCATGGAGCGGAGAAGTGCCGCTGTTGCCTTACTTGCCACAGATCATGTATCTGATTCATGCGGAGGTCGGTTCCAGTTTTTCGATCCATCTGGAGGGATGTTCACCAGTGCTGAGGAAAGTTTGGAGGGCTTCTGTGCAGGGGTTTGAATGGGCTTGCCTGAGCATATTAACCCCAATTAGGATATTTCTTTCAGTAACACGATCTCTGATGCTTGGAATATCAAGTTCTTTCTGCATATTTAAAATTTTGGCAGTACGAGGGCATCCTAAAATGATCCTCATTGCTTCGTTCTGCAGTTTTTCCAGCCCTCCAAGCTTCCAGTCAGACACAAGAGCAAGTAGTGGCGCAGCATAATCAACTAATGATCTAATATAAGCAAGATACATCATTTTCACAATTTTAACATTAGCACCATACCTGGGGTGAAACCCTGCCACAACTCTAAGTGCTCTCAACCTTTCTTTGTATTGACGACAAAGTCTCGTTACAACAGGTCCAAGTAGTGGGACCTCAAAGCCTAGATACCTGTATCTGTTTACATATTCTAGAAGAGACCCATCATGCAACTGGATCTGGCGAACAGTGCCTCTCTGTCGAGGAGGACGCCTATTGAGTATTTTTGTTTTATCAGTAGAGATTATCAACCCTAGGTCCTGACACGAGGCTAGTACATGGTTAAGGATGTTTTGGGTGTTGGAGAATCCGGTGGTGTGAATCATTATATCATCAGCAAAACTGATCATATAATGATGGGGCTGGCTAGGCATAGCATTAAGTAAGGCATTAATTAGAATATTGAATAGAGTG